>DWAJ01004108.1:0-13531 GCA_018238005.1 Eurema mandarina
ATATTGATTTCAATTATAAGCGACATTTCATGTAGTTATAACAAAACTCGCTAAATGTGTTGCTAAATGAAACTCTAGAACAGAGGAACCGATTTCGATATTATAGGTACATATTTGAACTCTACGTTATGTCAATATTTAGTTCATCCTGAAATTTTTATCTTAAAAGTAGAAGACAAAGCTAACTATGTAGAATTTTCAATACTTGGAAAGCGTTATTATATTCCTTTTCCTGGTAAACTGAATGTCTCTAGGCGATTCCTATTATTAATAATTCAAGGAAAAATTAATTATTATAGTAAATATTAAATCGATTTTAATACTGCGATCTCTGCAAAGGTCGACATGAATTATAGTATTACTAATGTACGTTATTGATAAAAAACTAGGTCTTTCACTATCGTAGAACTTCTATTTCTAGGTTAAGGCAAACTGGCTTATACGTTACCCCATGTGCGGTTACAAGAACTGTTATTTTCCTCCTAAAGATAGAAATATTCCTTGCCACCAGTATTACGAATGCGATAATGTATTCGCTCGTTTATTTTTCATTACCGTAACGAGGGGTCATCATTTTGCATACATATTGCATATCGGTGAATAGGTACTGTACATTTCTTGACGAATAATCAATAGATTTTCATGGATAGTCCCCTTGTTTTAATACTAATCATTATGTAAGATATTATCGGCGGTAATAGCGTCATTATTCAGTCAACAACATATAAAACAAATAAAAATTATTATTTTAAAACGCCCCGCTGTGACGTAATAAATAATACCAGGAACCAATTAGAATAAAGATTGTTAACAAGCTCAAATATCTAAGAACCGGTACACACAGGACGTTGTAAAAATATTTTCCGACAAATACCTAACAAATTTTCAAGTAGGTAATAAAACGAATTGACGCTGTGTAAAAGTGCTTAAAACGGAGCGACTATTGGTTTTTATAAATCCTTTGTCGAGTATTATTACATACCACAAAATGTAAACAAAACTGGATTCTACATTTTCTATTGCAATGCGAACACCCACCTACAATCATTTTAAACAAGTATGATTGAAATTGCATAGGTACTACGGCGTCTGCCATTAATATACCAAGTTTCTCGTAGAAAGTCACGCGTTATGAAACCACAGTAATTTAGTAAACTCCAATGTACTGAGTACATTGTTAACTATGTATTGCCATTCGATATCCATTGTATTGTTAATATATGAAGAAAGCCCGCAATGTACAGTTACTAACAAAAATAAGCGGACCCCAACAGACTTCGTTCTGTCAAAAAATTTCCCGGCAATTGTTCTTGAAATTAAACGATCAACAAAAAAAAAGAATTGACCACATTGGTCGAGGCGTTGATGAATTATGCGCTTACATATTTTACGATTCATTTTTAAATACAAGATATAAATCATTTAAACACTAAAGGAGTTTAAAAATATGTGTAACGACACGAGACAAATATCATTCCTATTACAATCATTATAAATATAACCATCATATTTTACCAAATTACACAAAGCTGCAAGCTTAACCCTTCTCATGAATACTATATGTAAAATCAAGTAAAGATGATTTCAATATTTTTTCGAGAATATCGCGACAGACATACGCACTCGACTGGTCATTGTTTTAATAACATTCATACAATATGCCTTCTCGGAACGATAAGGTATTCGCACTTTATTTAGGCTAATAACTTATATTAATCGATACCAGAC
The DNA here is from genome assembly GCA_018238005.1 of Eurema mandarina. NCBI lineage: Eukaryota > Metazoa > Arthropoda > Insecta > Lepidoptera > Pieridae > Eurema > Eurema mandarina. The sequence goes on from DWAJ01004108.1 coordinate 1,729, forward strand.
TGATTGGCCCAGTGATAGCGATATACTCGTAGATACAAACAGATGCACTCATTTCTTAGCTTTGCCGAGATATAATTAAGGTTAATGACCCTGTAGATAAGATGGTTTCTTTGTTCTTATTATGTCAATACGTCGACCATTATGACAAATAATAAATCATTATTATGTTAAGAATAGAACTATATTGTGATCCATAATCAGTTACAATGAAAAGAGTAGTTTTGATTTAAGTTAATTACTTTCATTAATAATTATTAGAAAATATCTTATTTTATTTGTTTCGTGTAATTTATATGTGGTTTTAATTATTCATTTGTTTGTTCAAACAAAAACAACAGTCAAAAGCTTATTCATACTCAGAAAAAAAATTGAGTGAATTGCGAAAGTACAGAACAGATTTAACAGACAGTTTAATGAAATTTCGAGCAGATATGGTCAAGAATAAGGACATTTACATACAGAAGAATTCAAGGAGAAAACGCGGACAAAACTGCGGGATGTAACTATTAATAAATAAAGCTGAATAATTTCTATTTTCTATCCAGTTACAGTACAATATAATTTTTATTGTAGAACTACGAGCTAATTAAATTGATATGCAAATCTTATGAGTTTTGTATAATATAGTTAATTCAAAATGCTACTTACATTAGACGAAAAAATTAAAGTATCAAAAAGGTGGGCTATTACTGAAAGTCTGAACATATAATTCACAGCTTCAACACTGATTTTCAGTGGCTTTAATTAAATTTATTATTTCGTACCTAATATTCTAACCCAAACAACGCCTTGGAAATAAGATAGGCACAAAATCAGGCTAACAAGGTCTCTCTAGAATAAGCCTTAAAATTAAGATCAAAGATTTTTTATAGTTATTCACGTTAGTAAAGTTGAGCTTCTTAAGGTAACTTTGGCTATAAGCCTTTTAAAGAGCCTTTGCCTTCTAAGAATCACGAAAAAGATTTTTTTCTTTCAAGATTTTACGTAAAATTTTACTTTTTTTACATTTATAAAGGAAAGTCAGATTTATATAAAAATATTTAATACAAAATTCAATCAGTTTTATTAAATACTGCGTTATTAATAACCAAATTCTTTTGAATTTGCAGTATTTTTTTATGTTTATTTGAATTAATAAATGAATAATGACTCCATCATCATAATCATTTTATTATGCGAATATCTTTGACATTAAAATCGAAATGGCTGGAAAGGATACTAAAAAAAGTCATTAATATAAATCCATTACCACGTAAAAGCCCATGTATCTTATAATACATATTTTACCCTTATCTAGTTATTTTTTTATTTTGTTCTTTGTCAAAAACTGACGCCAAAGTTTATTCTAAGGTTTAGAATATTTTTCGAATAACAATTCTTTCTAAGCCTAATATTAATAGGTATTACAAGACACATCAAATCGGTTAATATAACAAGTCTTACACAATGGTATATTGATCTGATCTACGTCTTAAATTTCTGAGCTATCTATCTTTCGTGTGATGTAAAAGAAGGGATGTAAATCCTTTCGTCCAATCAAAAAGAATGGCCAATTTTCACAAAAATACAACCTATGGAATGTCCTTACACGGGTCGGGCATTTGACTTTGAGACAGGGCAATCCATAGCAAACGACGGTAATACGTTTCGAATATTTCTCAATATAAGTAAATTGTTTAAAACAAATTGAGCACTTTTTGAAATATACTATACTTTTGTATTATATTTTTGAGCAGTTGCAGATTAAAGTCGTATTAAACGATAGTAAGAATAGATTTCTATAATACCTAATGCCAATAAATGTTTTATGGTTGTATTGACTTCAAAAACATTGTATTATCTTTGAATAACTGCTAAATATCAATCATTGTAATTTTGTATTAAGTAATAGTAATAGCAATCTATTGTTATTACTTAATAGCAAAAGATATGATTAATAATCCGTAGACAATCCTAAAGACTGTTCAATAATATAAATAAATAAAATACATATATGATAATAAACATTACGCTGCCATGTGGGTGTGGAGTATTTTTTTTATTTTCACCTTCAACCTTACGTATACGTATAATAAAGAAATATTAATCGCGTTCGAAACTGACTGAACTTTTATTGTATTAAATTCTTTATAAATATCGCTTTTTAAAGCTACGAACAAAGGAGCACCATCCATTACAATGTTTTCAATGTTAATGTTGTCTCTCTTCAGTCGTAGAAGATAAAAGCATTGTACTCTTACCTCTCGACTGGAAGCTATTTTTTATTTAATTATTTTCGCCGATAAATCTTCGTAATGCAATCTGGGCGCCGCGGCCGCGCCGTTCGTAGTTCGTACATGCGGTAATAAAATTGCTTTTCAATGAAACTATGGACCAACACATTGGTAAATCGTATTGCCAATTATCTTAATAGATTCGCTTTGTTTCTCAATTGTATTGGTTATTACGTCATTAAACCATTTGTCTTACGAATAACGAGGTATTAATAATTTATTGGTTTGAATATAGGAAATCTCTCCTATCAACTGGCCAATTTATTCAATAATGCATATGCATATTTGATTTTTTTTGGCGTGAATCTTTTTTTTAACTTTATTTGACGTCGTTGCAAAGTGAGCATCCATATAGATTATAGAATAATAGATATATATACGAAAATAGTCTACAAACAAATTATCTTTTCACGTAAATGATTTTACCGCAGACATAAAATACGATAAAGCATCCTAAGCTTATAGATTTAACGCACCTAAGCCCCCTGGGTTACATTTAGCAAACAATACCTGCATTTCGGGAAGGTTGGCGAACGATAAAGCATTGCTGATACCGCATCGGATATTCAAATTTCATATCGACGCAGCGAAACGATGTTACAAAAAGATTTATATCCTATTGTTTGTGACTTAATGCAATCCATTTTTAAGATCGGCGTATTTCTGATATTGGGCTTTGGAAATATATGGTTAGGAAACGAAATTAAACAGTGACGTTACATTTTTCAAATTTCTTTTTTTGCACATTTTGATTTCGCGTGTTCTTTAACTTTTAAGGAAAGACGTGAAATTTATTGTTAAATAATTTTAAATTACAGATAATAGTTGGTCTAGTATGATGTTTTAAAATTCATCATCAATCAATTAAATATAATTAGGATTAGCGAACTAGTAAAAAATAAAAAACAAAGAACAAGGAACGCAGTTTATTTTCGAAGACAATTAATCCATGTCCAATTTCAACTAATTAAGGGACAAATTAGGGGCCTACAAATAAATTAGAAAAGGCGAAGCAAATTAACCGGATTATCCGGTGTTATCCTGATTTCACGCGCAATTCTTTGCTGTACAATCTTCGGGTCGACCCTTAAATTAATTATTTTCCAATCTCATTACAAAAAATGTCAATGTGACATTTTATTAATTATCTGTACAAGTCCACCAGATAATGCAATTTTATTTGTAATTTTTTCTTCTAAAATTTGACAGATGCTTAGAGAAAGTTGCCAGTGTTCAAATATTTCGTTGCATTTTCAATTGTACTATAAAAGTAGATAGTTTTAGAAAAAGTATGCAAATTTTTCTTTCAAATCACAACAAGATATAATCCATTTGACATTGTAATCAGATTCTAAATACTCTGTGAAGCCCTTCAAGACAATTCCAGAACGTATTAAATGCTAACAGCGAAGCATTTTGTTTACACAAGCAGATTATATTCCTAACCTAAAATATCTGGAATACAATATACAGTTTTTTGGTTTACCCAATTTTAATATATCAGTACAGAGTATTTTACTTAATTTTTTGGCATAAAGTTTGGGGACTTTAAATAAAATTAGAGAGTTTAGACATTTAGAGTTAAAAAAATATTTTTTTTAGTTTCATTTATTGGTTACATTTAGTTAAATTATGGTTTCTAATTATTATCGTAGTTAAGGAAAGTTTTCGACTAACTGGTTCGGATATCCATTTTAAATTTTGTAAATCTAATAATTACGACATATATTATTTTTAGTATGCACAAGTTTAATTGTTATGTATGTCTATTATAAATAAGTATTATATATTTAAGTATAACAACGTGTGTTGGAAGATTTTATTAGGAATACAATTTTACTTGAGCTCTATAAGAACAGTTTTAATAACGTTTCCCTTAAATATATTTCAGTTTGGCAGCTATTAATTAATAAATCGGTAAACCAATCGTCTCGCCAACGACGCTTACAGCACTAATTTATCATTTTGCAGCGAGAATCATTAATTAATTCTGGTAACCATAGCTGGATGCCATGTATGTTTGCGGTTAATTTACACACTTTGATATGACGGTGAAAAAAATTTAATTTCGAAAACTGAATACGTAGTAGCCATGTTTATTGGTTAAAGAAAATGATGCTGACGCAGATTTTTAAAAGCTTTTATGTAACTTGCAATGAATGTAAGGGTGTTCGAGAGGAATCTTGCGACCCGATTTTGAAGCAGATACTCTCAACCGATTTAGCTGAAATTTTGTATGCACGTTAAGATTGGATGACAACACACGATTAGTTGTGTGACGTCATTCTAAATTCAATATCATTAAATAAAAGCTTTCTTAAAAAGGTTATTTTGTTTAATTTTTTGTTAAAAAGTCCTTTTTACCAGCAATGGATACGCGCCAATTTTAAGGCGTGATGTATTGACCGTAAGTTTTATTTAAAATACATTGCTGTAATTTTAATTTTAATTGTCTGATGGCTTAATTAAGAAAAATAAAACAAACTATTGTACTACAGTATTACATTTAATTTTATTTTCAAGCCTTTACACCCTGTGTTTTAACTTATACCAGTATTGCAAATGCAAAAATATTTTTCAGATACATACAGTGCATTTATTTGAAATAAAAATGCTACTCTATGCTTTGACAAATTCCCTGTATGCTGCACAGCTTCAATTCTGTTCTATGAAGCGTCAAAAATCACAGTGACAAACCCCTCCCTCTTTTAGTTTTATTTGCTACAGTCTATAACTGTTGGCATCATAAATGTAATAATACATTGTTCTGTCTATACGTTATCTTTTATATTATATATAAAACAAAGACGGATTTGTTACAACACTTACAACTCGAGATCGACTAAATCAATTTTCATGGTTTTTGGTTCGTTGGATTTGTCCCCGTCCCGAATAGACACAATACATCTTAAATAATAAAAACTTTATAAGGTCAAAGGGTCAAAGTTTATATATGAAAGTCCACGCGAACGAAGTCGCGGGCTACAGCTAGTCTGTTTGAAAGTGAAATTAATACTTGAGTACGTCACATTTGAATATAACTTTTTAAATATGGAACGCAATGGCGTTAATTTATTGACTTTGACATTGTTTTTTTTTCGTTATCTATGGCCTATTATTCACTTTGACATTTAAAAAAAACATTTGCTTGTCCATCGCCTATCGCATTCCTTTAGTGGTCTCCGATAACCGTATCTAAGTCAGTAATGTGAATCAATATGAAGTCATGTTCTATTTAGGGGTTACTCAGACGTTCTCGGAATATCGTCTCCTGATGTTTTGTCAACGGCGCCGTAACTAATTCATCAATTTGTCATAATAGAAAGTGGTTTAGAGAATTTCTGTATATATCTGTGGTTGTATATATCTATACTGATGTGTTTCAAAGAGACAGGTTTAATTGTTTGTTAGCATTTCAGAAGTTCCGAAACAAATTGACTAAATCTAAGAATCTTTCAACGTTTTGGTTTGTTAAGCTATTGCTTAGCTTTTTAGGTTCTGAACTCGAATGAAATCTGAGAACGCTACTAGTAGGTAGAACATATTTGTAGAAGTCCTATATAACCATGGTCCCTTAATATGATCACTTCCCTGAGATCCAGGTATATCCTATGAAGATATCTCAAAAATAAAACAAGAAAAGAGTTATAACATATTTATTTGTATTTGATTAACGCTTACGTCTCGTAAGATGTGTCATGCCCAAATTGTAGACTTCGTTCGTGATCATAGAATTAAGCGTCGTGATTATCGTTTGTTTGTCAAATAATATTAACAACTGACTGTATGAAAAGCAATAAATAAAAGGTCAGATATATCTTTGAGTAACGATTTAACCAAGTTTTAAATGTTTTTTTTATCCCCATTTCCTTTTTTACCGGGATATAATATATCATATGTGTTGATCCAAGGACAAATATATCTGCAAACCAAATTTCAGGTCACTCAATCCAGTAGCTTTTTCGTAAAAGAGCAACTAACATGCATATATCTTCAAAACCTTTCACGATTATAATATTAGCGGGATTAGGTTTTTTATTCTTCAGTAAACTTTATAGTATCCATTTTTAATATGAAACAATGGAAGGCGGTTTAAAGTTTTGGATGTACGTTGACAGTTGGATCAAAAGCTTTTTGTGAAAATTCTGACGCCACGTTGTAGCGATGTGAAAGGGCTTAAAAATGTTTTACGTTAAATTACATTTCGGTGTCGCCCTAGCTCTGACATTTTTACCAGAAAACTAAAATGAGCTATTCTTTACAATCAGATTATTTAATTGAAATAGTAATACGATTAAAATTACACAAATCTATAATATTGCCTGGTAGAAATCACTTTTAAGTGATAAGGCCGCAAGTTACAAAATTTGTATATTGTAACAAAGAATAAATAAATAAAATATTGGCTTGACGCCCTGCTATTGTATACTTTGCGTAGATGTTGTCCTAACAATGTTATCTCATATAAACAGTTTAAAAACAACTAACAAACGATTTCAATATCTCAGTCAAGGTTAACGGTCGGTAACAAAACATTATAACAATGACCTTCACTATTATATAGCTTCATCAAATATTAATACTTTTTTATTAAAGCGAACACCTCAATTCTGTGAATAACCGTGAGAGTGATTTTAACGTTTGGTTTAGTTTAACAGTAGGTATACTTACTGTGTATAGTGATATAATCTATACTTAATATTATAAAGCTGAAGAGTTTGTTTGTTTGTTTGTTTGAACGCTCTAATTTCAGGAACTACTGGTTCGATTTAAAAAAATATTTTTTTATTGAAAAGACCATTTATTGAGAAAGGCTTTAGCCTACATTACATCACGCTGTGACTAATAGGGGCGAAGAAATAATTGAAAAAGCAATCGACGGGGATGAAGTCGCGAGCAACAGCAAGTATAAAATAGTTATAGAAGAATAAATTTTGAAATAATCAAAGAGCCTAGAAGTAAATTATTATACATATTTCTAATTTATTAAAATTCAATAAGTAAACTAAGAACATTTATGAAGAACAGTGTTATAATTTAAAGACCTTAACCAATTAAAGTCTAATTCAAGAATGTCACTAAATATAGCACTTGAATCGTCATAGTACTACAAAACGACTATATAGGTACTACTGGTTCAGAATCATCAACTCTATAAGCTGCTCTTCTATTAATTTATTCGAATGTTGCCTTCAGTATTTCCCTGAACGAATATTAACTAGTCTTTGAAAGAATGCAGCGGCTCTTTATACAAACAAATATATTCACGTCGCACTCACTACATTTCCGACTATCCTTTGTTTACTCTTCACATTAAATTACGAAAGGTAACTGACACGCAAATAAAATTATAATAAAGCAAACACGAATATGACAAATGTAAATTGGAATTACAATAACATAACAGAAGCAGGGTACTTCAGAACCTGGAATCATTATAATTAGTACATTATACTTTTGTGTTTTGAGGCAAAAAATTATACTAGATTAAGACTATTTACAATAAATTTATTTTGATTGCAATAAATTATTCTATGTACTTTTTTCCTATACTCGAAATTCCATTTATAATTTAGCCGCGTTTTCTTTCGATTTTATAATGATTAGTCTGCTATCATATTACACAAAATTAAACATAGAAAAATTGATCCATTCAACAGCAGATTTTAGGGATCTAACTTCTCTAACAATTTATACACTTGGATTATTTTCTCGTCTTTAGTAACAATATAAGTCTTTGAGCCTGATGTTAGTTAAGATTACATATTAAAAATGCTTAACCGCTTTAAACCAAAAAACTTTTTCTTTTTATTTCGAATTGCAGTCAAATTGAGATGATAATTGGTGATTTCAATTAGATAATATAACAATAACGCCTTTTTTAACCAGGCAACCTGGAAGATATCGCTTCCTAGCGATAAGACCGCCAATTGGCTGAATTGTGTTTTTTTAGTAGTTCTTTTCTGTATGTTTTTTTTGTCAATAAAGTGTTTTTTATTTTATTTTATTTATAATAGTCCATGACAAAGGCATATAGGTATTCATTTTGCATTAAGAAGGTATTCAAATAACAATTTTAAATTAACTGTACATAGCTAGCCTAACATTCAGCATCTAATAGATACGGCCCAGCGATGCCCGCACGTAAACAAAAATTAATTATGACGAGGCAAGGGCCGGCGCTCGCACACATTGCTATAATATAGCTCTTTATTGCCTTCACTTCCTCTATTTGTCCTATTTTCTGCACAAAAGATATATCCTTCTCCTGCAAACAAATATTCAAATATTTGAGTATTGCGTACAAGGTTTTATTGCATAGTTACTATAAATGATAAAATCTCCTTAATCTTTCTTTAGTAACTTTCTTTATTTATTTCTTTGATTGATGGCCCGCGTGGCTTCTGCATTTGCCACAGAACAACTTAAAAGATTGGGAATCTACGTATTAAAAAAGCAGGATCGGATTTAAGACTTAAAGATGAGGAAAGTTGGGAGTCTTTAGTTACTATATGTATATTAGTAACTAAACGGGTTCCGACATAACTCTTCCACTTCCGAAAGTTGAAATCAACTATGAAACCCTTAGCCCGATGGGAAGATGATCTGAAAGGATCTGCTGGCCTAGACTGGTTAGATATAGCACAAGACTGAGAAAAATGGGCATCTTTGGAGGAGGCCTTTACCCAAAACGGGGTTCCTGTTAATACAGAAAAAATTTGAGACGGTACATATATTCATACCTATTACTAACATAATTTAAGCTCACTTACTAATTAAAAGAAAATTACTGTAATAATTGTAGTGTAATATTGTATTTGCACTTGTACTATTTAACAGGAAATAAAGAGGCTTATTATTATTATAAAGTATTATAATGATATAACATATCTATAAGAATGGGAAAGTATTGCGTGCTGTTAATCATCCGGCATTTTGTATGACAGGTGATAAAGGACCGATGGATATGTATATGACTTGTAATTACAATCGACTATATTACGTATAGAGAAAATGAGTTTACTGTTGCGTGTGTTGTTATTAAAGCCTGTCTTGTAAGGTGTATATTACTGTTTATTTATAAGGGAATTGAGGGAGATTGAATTTTATTATAACACATTAAATCTTCATTTCATCTTAACAAAAATATATTTTAAACCAGCGAACCCGACATACTTCGTTATGTCAAAAAAATTACCGGCAAAAATTTCGATTTTCAGTCCACTTCAAACATTTAAAAAAAGACGATCGTAATATCCTTATTTTGTGATACGAACTCTAAATAACTGAAACTCAATTTCCAAATAACAAATTTGGGTTACATACAAAACAACTATCGATGAGTTCAGCAGCGGCTTTGATTCGGAGAATTCGTTGATTAAAACTTTGAAAACTAATCTAGCGGCAAACGAACGAAACGTCCTTTTTACAAATCCCCAAGTCAATAGTCCTGTCGGCGAAATCCTTAATGATGTTCGACTTACGTTCAAACAAGAGCTCACAAACATAGAATAATAACACCTAGAACCGCAATGTGAATCCGTCAAGTGAAGCCATTTTAAAGTAGACAATTTGTCTAATTAGTGAATCGCATAAAATTCGTATGTAATGCGTAGATATAAAATTTTCCACATATGTAGGTTACATTTCTTAAAACAGCAACATTATCGGTGTGCTTGTGTGCGTGTCATCGAGTGTAAGAACATGTTTTACACTTACATATACAGTTTTGGCTTCACTTACGGCGGACCGATTATTAAGGGACTATCAGTCTATGCGTTATACGTCTATGCTCACAAAATGTTGGTTAGAACAGCGAGTAGTTCGTACACTCATCACGTAGGGCTTCGAGTACGGGTATCGAGTATTTGTGACACTGTTTTATTAGTTTAACTGGGTCTATGGTGTTTGGACTGGATACAAATGGACGGTTCGAGAGCCTACTATTTGACAAATGATTTAAGGTGACTACCCGAATTCGATTTCGCGTTAAGAACCAGAGTAGCTACTCTGAATGCCATCGTCGTCGATATCGAAAATTTTTGATACTGCTAACCGAGCTATGAGACTTAATATACTCTAATAAAGAATCGGATCGCACATCAGTTTATCGGAACGTTATCGAAACAGAAACAAAAAAGTTTTTATATTAATTCGAAGTTGCTCAAAAACTGTATCGAAAATAATGAAAATCGACATCGATTGTGTTCGGAGTAGAGCTTCAGGTCTTCAGAACTCAGATGTTCTATCGCGATCAAGAGATCGTTTACTTAATGAAACTGCGAAATGAAACTGAAAGTACAGTTCGCCTGTTAAGAAGTTGCTTTTGTTTTAAATCCATACTCATATTATAAATGCGAAAGTAACTTTGTCTGTCTGTCTGTCTGTCTTTCCATCACGCTAAAACCACTTAACCGATTACAGATAGTCTACAGCCTGGGGAAGGACATAGGCTACTTTTTAACTGGAAAAAAGGGTTAAAAGGGGGAAGGAGCCTGGTCAAAGTTTCTATGAAAGTCCATGTGGACGGAGTCGCGGGCAGCAGCTATTCTAGAACAAATCATCTATCAATCGGTCCAGATATTATCGAGTGATGCGCTTACCAATACATTTAGCGATTCATTTTTGTATTATAGATTACGATAGATTTATTATTATCCGTTTCCATTTAAGAAACAACAAAACGTTTGTCTTACTCCAATTCTTTTATTGGTATTAAATTTCTAAGGAAGCAACCAACTAGCACATGTTAACGACTGAGCATGACACGGTCACCCACATCTGTCCGTGACTTGGATAACAAACATAAGGAACAATTTTTAAATGTATTTATTTTATACATATTATTCAATTGTTCATTTTTTATTTACTATTTTTATAGGCTATTAGTGTATTTTTTATTTACTTTATCACTTCCTACGGATTTACAACTGCTTTTTGGTAATTTTTCATGAATAGCTTTTAAGCTTACAAATAATTAATGAAGCGTTCTTATGATGAAAACTATTATACAAATTTAACAAAAACAAATAAAAAATCTGTTCAATTCTGATTAAAAGAAAATCTAGTTTCATCATAACTTAATATAACTATCAAAAACATCAACCGTTAATGATATTTTCTTAATATCTATTCACAGAAGTTATTAAGAATTCTTGGTACATAAGTGAAAGTGAATCGAAACAACTAAACTATTTTTAATTACGAGACGAAGTTCGGAGACGAGTCCGAATGGGAATGAGGAATTTAAATCAATGCTGTCTAAGTTTTTTGTACTCGAACGTGTTTATTAATTAAAATTCTTTGTACATTCTAATTTTATTATAGTACCCACAGTTGTTAACAAACAGGTATTCCAATTTAACTAACATTACGAAATTATTTACAACAAAACTTTTTATAGATTGATTAACGGCGGTTCCCAATATGCAATCTCAATCCGTTTTCAGCTATCTACGGTTGAGTTTTCGATCTAAATATGAGAAAAAGCGTTTCAATATACAAACCATAGATGGGATAAGCAATCCGAA
>DWAJ01004109.1:0-13530 GCA_018238005.1 Eurema mandarina
TACTAGATACGGAGAAAATCCAGTTACAGTAAAAGTCTATCTCAAAAATGGCCTGTCTGTTGACCATACCGGCTCCCGGTATAACAGATACGTCAAAATGGGCTAATGTCATTCAACATACGAAAGGCTACAAGGATAAAAATATATATTCTAGTCTACAACTTTATGTTGTTATTATTTATAGGTTCATATAGTAAACAATCTATACATTTGAGTTTTTTTTTGCTTCAGTTGTGACTATTAGTGGACATTTGAATGTTGACACCGCCGATTCTAGATTAGATCTATTAATAGCTCATTAACCTAGTTTTCCAATTATAGCATTAGAGCGCATTACGCGGCATAATGCTTAACGTTGAATGTTTCAAGTACAGCAGCGCTTCGCACAATCAAGCACTCTCAAAAGTAGCGCTTTCGCTTGATGCGTGCAATCAGCAATGACATGTACAATGACGGAAAATTAACAAATATTTTTTCTTTAAGTGGACATTAATCGAAATGTTTTATTTATATTATTTTAAATAATGTCATTTATTGTTGAAATAAATTTAAAGCTTTCATTTCGTTGTAGGTTTTTGGAAATAATCATAGTTAATTCAACCTGTGTTAAAAAATTAATTTACCATTTTATTTACACATAAATGAGGTTATTGATAACTCTATGATGATTTTCTTTTTAACATAAATTGAACTTAGCGCTTTCTACTGGTGCATTTAAAAACTGATTCACGTTTCGCTTCAGCATAATTCGGCATTTTGCCGTTTGCGCCACTGAGTACTATGCTCTGTAATTGGAAAACTAAAACATTAACAGTCTGTTTTTTCGATAACAATAATAGTCAGTGTCAAATGTCAATCGCTTTAAAATTGCTTTAAGGCTTAAGCTTATTGCTTAATTCTTCATATCTTGAGAAAATGACAACAAATTTATAACCTGAAAGTGGAAACAAAAATTTGGAGAATTATATTTAAAAGACTATATTAAAAGAAAAGAAGTTTTATACAATTTGCACGAAATAATAAGCTAAACTAACTAAAATAGTTGTAGTAGACATGTTATCATATGAAAATAAAATTATTCTGGCTCCCATGGTGCGTATTGGTACACTACCGATGCGAATTTTAGCACTTCGATATGGAGCAGATATAGTATATTCTGAAGAACTGATAGATTGGAAGTTCTTAAGATCGAAACGCAGGTATAATGGTATGTAGTAATAAACTGTTCTTTTGTTGTCAATACAAGTACTTTAACTTTAACCTTTTTGTAGATATACTTCAAACAGTTGACTTTGTTGATCAAACTGATGGGACAATAGTATTTCGCACGTGTGTAGAGGAAAGTAACAAAGTTGTACTTCAGCTTGGTACATGTAATGCAGAAAGGGCTTTAAAAGTGGCCAAACTTGTGTAAGTTTATAAATTGAGTTTTATGATTGGTAATACAATAATGAGATTAAAATTTACTATCATAATTGCTAACAGAGTAAATATGTATTAATTTTGGTTTTAATGTAGTGTAATATAATCTAAATGTATTACTTATTGTGCTATAAATATAATGCACACATACTTTTCTGGCTGTCTTAGCTATCTAGTATCATAATTAATTTCCTTTCTATCCTAAATATTTACTACCTAATTTTATATTTTTATAGAGAAAATGATGTTGCAGCCATTGACATAAATATGGGATGTCCAAAAGAGTTTTCCATAAAAGGAGGAATGGGCGTTGCTTTATTAGAGCAACCAGAAAAAGCTTACAATATTTTACATACTCTAGTAGAGAATTTATCAATACCAGTTACATGCAAAATAAGAATACTAGATAACCCAGAAGATACACTTAAATTAGTTGAAAAGTTAGTAAGTTCAGGAATCAAGGCTATTGCTATTCATGGAAGAACAAAAAATGAACGACCACAACATGCTATTCATGCTGATATTATTAAATATGTTGCAGAAAGAATTTCTATTCCAGTCATAGCAAAGTAAGTATGTTAATAGCTTTTTATAGCAACTTTTTTATTCCTATAATATGTTCTATCATTCTATTAAAGAAGCTCAAATTATTGTTAATATACTTTTAATTTTTGATATTATTAAGTGGTGGTTCAAAGGAAATTGAAAAATACAAAGATATTCAGAAGTTTAAGGACATGACAGGATGCTCTAGTGTAATGCTGGCAAGAGCAGCAGAGTGGAACTGCTCGATATTTCGAAAAGATGGATTATTACCTATGGATGATGTCATTAAAGATTACCTTAAGCTTGCTGTAGATTTTGACAACTCACCATCAAACACTAAGTACTGTATACAAAATATTTTGCGAGAACTACAAGATACACCACGGGGAAGACAATTTTTAGACTGTCAGACACTAGAACAAATTTGGTAAGTGAAAATAAAAAATAATTAATTTAGTGCACTCACTTAATATTTAATTGATTCATTTTCGTAGTGCTATATGGGATATGCATGAGTATTGCAGTGAGAAACAGAGTCTCTATCAAAAGTTAGGTATCAATGGAAGATGGCAAGTTAATCCTGAAGAATTGCAACCTCCTAATAAAAAGATAAAAATTATAGACAATGATAATCTGGATGTAGAACAATTGAAGGTTTTTTTTGTTGATTTAATGATATATTTTTTCATATTATATGTTTCTACAAATTAACATTAAAAATATTTTACAGGTCTGTTTTATAAGAGCAAATTTTACTGATCAAACTCTTCCAAAAACAGAACTTCACACCTGGGCTGGGAAAAATGGTATTAAAATACCTACATATGAGACACAGCAAGTTGAAAAACTGTTTAAAACAGTTCTGACATTTAATGGAAAGAAATATTCGTCCACATTTTGGGAAAAAAATAAGAAGTTTGCAGAACAGGGTGCTGCATTGGTCTGTTTATTTTACCTAGGACTCAAATCTAAGGATGACCTCATAAGTCTTGGCAGTATAATAAAATAAATTAATTTTTTTATCACAATATATTGTAAATAAAATTTGTATAATAAACTCTTACAATTACAAATTATTGTTTTTAAGCTGTTGTTTTCTCATGTTCTCTATACTCTCCACTAATTCCTTATCAACGATTTCTAATTTAGAGTTTAGTTGTTGATGTTTATGCAAATCTTTACTTAGTTGGTTCAGAGTTGAGAAACAGTTATAAGCCTCTTGCAATGGATCATCAAGTGTTAAATGCAATTTTTCGTCCAGTTTTAATATAAAAGATTCTGTTAAATCTTCTAAAATGCTTTGGGGGGGCGGTAAATTAGGCATGGAATGTTTGTTACTATCCATCATAAACTATTTATCTCTTTTTGTGATAAAATGAATTCCTGGTACTTTAACTAGCACTAATAAATAAAAGTAAAAGTTAGAATTGTGAATTAATAAGACAAGGTATAATCAATTCTTGGGTTGTGTTCGCAACTTCGATGTCAGTTCTGTGTTGACTGTTGACAGTTGACATGAGTCACGACACGGGTCAGCCGTCGGGGTGATTACTGATTACTGACAACTGACAAGTGACAATGTCAGCTGACAAAAAACAAAACAGTATTGCCCGTTTCGACTATTTTTCATTATTCAATTTCAATTACCAATAACATGAAAACTTAAAAACCAATCTAAAAAATTGTTCGTTTATTTTATTTTTTTTCCAAAAAATACAAGTATAATTTTCGAATATTTTAAAGCATCACCATTTGTTTAATATGTTGATGTCGTAAATATAGACATACAAAGAATGCAGAGTTTACAATACAGTTTCATCTATTTTTTCTGAACTTTTAAAATGTTAAGCGTCGATGTTCTTCCGTTAGTTTACTTTTGGCCTTGATTATTGATAGCATCCAGTTTGCAGAGCCTGAAAAAAAAGCATTGCATAGTATAAAAATAAGTAGCTTCCTGTTTGTCTCCGAATACAGTTAACTACCCAAGTATACTACAAAATATTGTAGTATGTATATGTAATAACATATTATTAACATTAAAATACTTATCGTTGTTAATGTTATCGTTTTCTTGTTTATCATATTTTAGTTTGACTCATTTTTCGCCGTTGAACATACCTAAGTATCTAATAAATACGTATGATGTACTTTATACAAACAATACTTGTATATTTTGCAAGTTCATTTGGTATTAAAGATTTGCATTTATAAATTTTATCACTTATAATTTGACAAAAATTACTGGATACTACCAATGATTCCGTACATAAAATTATTATTTAAAACCCTATTTGACATAGCAGCTTTGATTTGCAATTTACCCTCCTAGGTAATGCACCCGGAAAGTACAGTATTTTTCTTTCTCTTAGGACTTGATGCCGTATTTTCTTTTTAAGTAAACTTCCAACTTCAAGAGACTCAATCTGTCACCAGGCTGTATCTCATGAACCGTGGCGGTTTTTCTACGCACAAACAAACCAATATTTCAAGCTAAAAATATTCAAAGAATTTCGAGTTGAGCATTAGACGTAACCAATAAAATTCCGTAACCTTGTTGTACATAATGACACGGAATTTAAAAAAATCTTATATAAATATTATTTTTAGTTTTCACTTTCCCAAGAAGTACAACCTATTTAGATATGTACCGTCATAAAATATAATGTGGATCATAAAAAGTAAGACGTCTGATGTTCTGGAACGTAGGAGTTATTTAGGTGGATGGTTTGCGGTTTCCTGTCGCGACCGCGACTGCATCCTCCAGTCTACATGAACACTGTTTCAACTCTGCTATATAAAATATTTTATATTATTATATATTTTAAATAAAACATTAAATTATTATCAGACAAAAGCTTTTTGCCAACACTATATTTTTTTAGTATTATAATGTGCTCGAATTAGCCGTAGTCCTGTATATAAGTTTATATTGGGTTTAATCAAAAAACAAAGTGAAAATATTATATATATTTTAAAGGAAAATGTAAAAACAATTTAATGTTACTCAAGTATCGAAATGTCTTGGTATATATCACGTATATTCACGCTTGGTATATTCACGCCGGGCGGTTTCACTTATGTCCGGCGTCCTACCTACTTTTAACTAGAGCGTCATGTTAAAGATATAGCATTCATGAATTCAGCCTAGTTACATACACTCCGACACATTACAGAGATAAGCACGTTTAAACAAATAAACTCTACAGCTTTTATGTACCTATAAGTTTACTATAGTATTTGTATCTTAAGCATTAAACTAATTACTTACTTGATGATTTTGTAAGCGGCTTTCTTTAATATTTTGTACTGTATTAATACATATAAAAATATTTTACATAAAGTGAAAAGTAAATTAAGTTACGTGTGGTCTCGTCATGGAAAATTTTATACGCTTACTTTGATCTGAGTACGCTCAACGAGCAAGACGCAGTAAGCTTCGAATTACAATCACATCAGATTAACTTTATATTTTTTATGAAGTAATAATAAATTAGTATACCTTATCTTGAATTAACTGCAGGTATAATATCAAACACAGAAGAATGTCATTGGTTGAATTAATATTACCTGAATTTAGAAAAATATGTACCTATTTATGAACTTATGATATGATTGTTTTTTTCTTTTGCCACGACGATTTTATAGAATATCCTAAACTTAAGATGATTTTTAATCGTCCATGTGTTCTATAGGTGACAGTCCACTATACCTAAATGAAAAAGCTTTGTGAATTAATTATTTTAATAAATTACGTAGCTGTTAGTAATTCTACTGGAGTTGTATATTTTCAGGACAGGTATTTGCATTCTTAAGGCCTACAGCCATTTTAAAATTCTATATTATTCTAAAATGAGATGTGGTATTCAAGACAACCACAAAAATAATTTCAAAACGATAATTCAAGTAAAAGCTAAACCGCAAACTTTTATTTACGCATTGCCCCGCATTCTTAAAGTTGGCAAAGATGTTAAAACATATTTTATTAAAATTAAGACTATCGTTAGGTTCAAATTCTAATAATGGAGGTAAGCAATAGATTTATGATGTTTGTTTATTTCCGAAGTAGAATCTCTTAAATCTATGATATAAACTATATTATTATAATAAACCTTTAAGTAATTAATTAGTAAGCGCCCTTTGACTTAGGATTTGTTATTTATTTCGAGCCAGTTGATCGTAACTCAAATTTAAATTTATTTCTTTATTATTATTTATTAACAATGGCTTGGTGTTCTTCACTTGCATATTGATAATTCTAATGACAAGCAATGCGACACTTACATTGTCATAGAAGTAATTGAATTGTAGCATCTCATTACTGAGGGGTCCAACATTCGTACGGGCTCAATTTATTTGATAATTTAAACGCGCTTGTGCTGTCGGATGACGAGATTATATTTCATAAAAATATATATCAATAAAATAATAATTTATTCATTATTTTATGCCATTTTTGAATTAATCTATTATATCTAATTGAGTATATCATTAGGTACCTATAACAGTGCTGCCATTATTATCATAGAGTCCACTTAAAGAAACGTGCCAGATCATAATCAAGAGTTTATATCTTATAAATAAATCAGGAGCTTTGTGTAGAAAAACAAAAGGGGGTTAAGTTATTAGGCTGAAATAAGGGCGCGCGTGCCGACGCACGGGTGGCGACTGGCGACGCAGTCTCGTAACGGCTCTGACGGTTATAAATTGTTTTCGGAGACAGATGATGTCTTATAATAATTAATTACTTTTGACTAAGAAAGAAATGTTAGTCTTAACCTTATTAGCTTATATTTTAAGTATGCAGTTCATGTGTCATTCTATTACTTACGAATTTTTAGAATTAAAAACCAATAAAATAGAATATTAGAAAATTTTATAGCAAATAATCAACAATTTACTTGTTTTAAAAGTACTTTAAAAATTTACTTAAAATAGTTCACAAAATGTATTTTTTACGTTCTCATGTAAGTGACTGTTTCTATTTTTAAGAGAATAAATGATTTAAAAACACAAATAAACGCAAACGCAACATAGGTACCTAATGCAAGTACTAACTGTAATTATGTAGGTATAATTCACAATATGTAAATGTTATGTTGCCTATTACTAGGCATTTACAAAATTATATCGAACTTTTTTTATACCCACCCAAAACATCAAGAAGGTTATTTGTTTTTTCATGGACAATAAAATAACCTAGACACGTGGCAGTTGTATTTTTGTTTCTGTAGAGTATCCGATTTAAATATAAGAACGTACAATCTAACGAAATACTTATTTATTTCCGGGACTTAAGACGTAAAGATTTAAATTAGATTGATGTTAATAATTTATGCGTTAACTATTGTTTGAAAGACGAAATTTTATAAACTTAAATCTAAGCTATTAAAACGGTAGTGATATATTTTTAAGAACGAAGAGTTCCAACTGTTACAAAATTTACGAGCGAGCTTGAACACGGCAAATACATTTGTTAATAGGCACATTAGCTGTAAAATGCGCCAGCGCCGGCTCTTAATTGTCGACATATTGTGAAGTTTACAGCTTGTCTAAAGTTCTCTTTGTCAGGAACTCAATGCATTTAAGCAATGGGTAGGTAATTTATATTGGTGCCACTTAAAATTAGTGTGAAATTCATTGTCCTCGTGTTCAAAATCCCGATCACGATGAACAAATATGTGTAAATGTTTCTTTAAAATGATCTACGTGATACGTAATTTAATGAATGTGACTAAGCTATAGAAATTTTCATTTGGCACAAAAGATGTCCTTCACCTCGTCAATGTGTATTGTTCTGCATAAAAAGCTTGTAGGTATCATAAAGGCATACGCCATGCTATCATATGTGTATTTAAGTATTAAAATCAATAAGTACCTATATGAAGTTAATTTAAAAAAAATTTCCAAAAAGGAAAATATTATGTACTAGCTGTCGCCTGCGACTTCGTCCGCGTTTCCGTTGTTATTTCGTAAAAAATCGACTTAAAAACTTAGGAACTTAATTAAAACTTTGGTGTATCTATTCCGACTTGTAAGATTCCTATCTATTGAATAGTTAATAATGTTAACTTTTATAATGATCGCTGACTTGAGAGTGTTATAAACGTAAGAGTGCTAAGCTAGCGGGAGTTAGGACCTGTGATATTTTGAGTCAACCATAAAAGATAGACATATGCTGTCCAGGGATATTTTTAATATAATTTTAAGGAGAACATTATCGTCATACATGTTTTCTATGTAGCTTAAAGCATAAAGGTTGAACACGCGACGGAAGCTTAAAAATTAGCACAACTTCCCCCGTTCTCCCAACATTTTCCTTCACTGCTCTGTTCCTATTAATTGTAGCGTGATGAAAAGTAAGCTAACCTGCTCAGAAGTATGAAGAATTATTGTACCAAGTTTCAATAAAATCCGTCAAGTAGTTTTTATTTCTATAACGGTTATACAAACAGACAGACAGACAGACCGACAAAAATTTTACTAATTGCATTTTCGGCATCAGTATTGATCCCCAATGAGCCCCTGGTAGTTATTTTTGAAATATATTTAATGTACAGAATTGACCTCTCTACAGATTTATTATAAGTATACTAGTAGACTACCTATGGAATATCGTCATTGATATATTTTATTTGTTTATGAGTACCCTGGAAATTTGGTTTTTTCTTACTACTAATGGAAAGTAGGTGTATTATACCGCAAAACTTATAAAAGTAAAATAGTGTTTAAGGGATTTTTAACGAAATATCAAATAAGTATATTAGGTATGTACCTATATATTGATTCCGCACCGAGTTTATACACATAGAAATTCCCAGTTATGGAGGAGGTTTTTCTTATTTTTTAGTGGTTTTATTGTGAGTACCGTTCAACAGACTATACATACTCTACTATACAACAGAATATGGCATGTAATTGTAGGCCATAGGTATACCATACTGATTAAAATAAAATGGTATAATATTCTACCGACCCATTCCGGCTACACTTGGATATATCTAGCTCTAAATCTTCCAAATATTCTTCTTGAATCCTAAATATAAATCTAAGCAGACATAGGCAGACAGCAACTTTATGTATTGATTTGCTGATACTATATACAAATTTCTAATTGCTACCAATCCTTATAAATAGGTACTTAATAATGATATTCTGTGCTGCTAATACCTATAGGCGTCATGTCAATGAATAATATTGGCTGAATAGTCTGTGAGTGACAAAACAAAAGCTGTGGTGCAATTAGCGTAATGGCAACGTACGTTTTGTATTGCTTTGTTTTAATATTCTGAATAAGTCTCTAACGAGCTTCAAGTGGCGTGTGCTCTGTGGGCCTTCACCTCCCCCGAGCAACCCTTGTATTGTTTCTTCATATGCCATAGCGAAGCATGTCATTTTGCATTCTTAATAATACATTTTCTAAAATTTCACAAACACACACACACAATAACGATGTTTCCTTTGAAATTCTATATTATGTTCCTGATTTAAAAATATACAAAAACAAATGTCGCAGGGTTGAGACAAAAGAACGTAACAGTTTTATGTTTTTATTGTCAGATCATAATATCATAACTAATCTATAATATATAATTGTAGGTTATCTTAGCTATTATCTACCTATATAAATCAGTTAAGACTATTTAGGTGGATAACAATAAAGAATTCGTTAATATTAATAGGTATAAGGTAATTATATAGTAATTCAATTTTTGTGTATAAAGTTGAACGCTTAATGTTCATTTTATTTTGAAATTCATTATTTAAGGAATTAGATTCGTCCATGGTTTTACCGGCGCTCTCTTATTTGTATTCTCAGCACACTGCGCGGAATATACTAATGTAAACTATATAATGCTTAGAACTATACATATTATAGATACTGTCCAAAAGGAAAACGAAAAAGACGACGCAATGTCTGCCCGATTCATACAACACTAGAATTATCCGCTGGATTGCACCCGATTGAGATAAAGATAACAATGTAGTACAAAATAAGTTTCATTGAGTGGGACAATGAAATACTTTAAATGGATAAGAATAGTGAAAGACTTTGAAGATCATGGACCGTGTAGACCACCAGAGGAGGCGGTCTCTTCAATAGCATCGTATGGCTTCACTCTAATCTTTAGCTTTATAGATTTTCATAAACACGTTACTTACTAACATATCCATAGTACTTAGGTACCTACGTTTTAACCATATTAAAAAAAATTATTAAGTAAGTTATTCATTATTTTATGTAAGTTAACCTAATTTTTAACAACCTATAGATACTCTCTTAGGTATGTAAACGTCGCTAGAATATAATTTATAAGAAATACATACATATACACTAACTTTTAAGCTTCTAAGTACAAAGTTAGTTTAAGGGGTTACAGTTGTTGATATTAATTACAAGAGCGATGCGATATGATTACTCCCATTGTAGTTGACGTAATATAGTTAAATATAACATTTCATCAGCAAACAACAATCAACGAGACGTCTAGGTAGCAGAGCGTCGTATTGTCAAGCATCCATTCATCTTGTTTGCTATTCAATAGCAATCCATACGCGTCTAAAGATCTCTTGTTCACGCATACTTTAACAAACAACAATGTTACTGATCGCGATCGGACTCGCACCTCAAACTTGAGCAGCCGTGTTTATACAACACAACTTTAGATCTTAATGCTTCAGATTAATGGTACTAGTCGAATAACATATAAAAAAGTAACGGAGCCGGCATATTATAACACAAGGCATGTTTTTCTTAGCTAATCTTTTGTACAAGTTAAAGTTTTTATTTGATTTTATTGAAATGTTTAGCTCTATGTCAGTAATTCGATAAAAGAAATTCTTCATTGAAATGCGATTACAATAGATATTTTTCGAAAGGCTATCGAGCATAGAAACGGACTACTCTGTGATCATATTAGCCATATAAATAGAAGTAAGTGTACTAAAAGTTATTTAAAGTGGAAGTCAGATTCCAGTCACACTACAGTTTAATTTCATATTTTCGGTTTTTGTTTAGGTAACGATTAATGCCTTTTTTTAATAAGTTTAAATTTTTTTTAAATTAATAAGTTTGAAACTTTTGGAGCTTATAGATAAGATATGTTTTAGAGTTTCGACTTTATTTTTTAAAACTAATGGTCCATGTTAAAACTTAGATTGAGACGACAGATGCCCAATTTTTTTATTGAATAGTTTGGAGATACACAGACGTTAATCCTTTAATTAGTTTTATTAAAAAATGTTTCAGTTCATTTTATTTTATATGAATAGTAACTACATATATAACAGTATAGTTTGAAAAAAAAACATACAACATTCTCTGCAACTATTCAAATCACAATCAGAAAGCAACCAAATAATTTTTGTAATCAAAATGCTGCCTGTTTACGCGCAATCAAGGATCAAAACCAATATAAAACGTGATGAAATAAAATGAGAAAGATACATTTGACTACGGCGACCCCTCCCTCTCACGTCTTGTTTCATCTGCTTCTGCTACCTAACAGCATTATCACAGATTATACATAATAACACCCAGAAGTACCAACAAAAATAAAAATTAACCTAGAGTTGCAACCTCCACCACTTTTTTTACTAGAATTAATAAAAAAAATGACTGTTCAAATATTCATCGCTAATTGTGTCAATAAGTACCTACTTTCAGAAATGTTGTATGTTCTTATAAATCACTTTATTTATTTATTTATTTATTGAGTACAACCACATCATATCTACATAATTAAATATACACAAACTATTACATACTTTACATACTTTCATGAGAAGGCTACAATACGTACTCATATCTTGTGGATCATTTCGCCTAAATAGGTACTTGGTTTCCAAAATTTAGGTACGTAAAACTACGGAATATTGTTAATGTTAACAAACTAGGACTATTTTTTACGGTTGAACTGTGCTTAAATTCGTAAAAGCGTAATTATTTGAGCAATAATGAACACCACTAGATTCGGTGCCTTAACTTAAAATCTGGTAGGTACATGTGTGACATAGCTAGCATAACTATTCATCGGATGGCCCGATCCAGTTAGATGTAAGTAATGTTTGTATCGGAAAATATCAGGAGACTTAACATCTAGACACGCGGTAGCGTGTCAAACCAAGTTCAAAAAACAGAACTGGCGAGCCGCACCGTGTGTAATAATATTACACGAACCATTTGGAGCCACTTTTGACTCCCTCATAAACCAAAAACTATTTCACATATAGGTATCAAATTTGGCTCATATATTGAGATTTGCGAGATACATATATTTGTTTCAAATTTCATAAGCTTATCTCAAACGGTTATTTAGATATTAATGTCCAAAAATCCTCATTTTTATCATTGACTGACTGACTGACTGAATGACTGACCTACAGATCAAAACTCTAACCTAGTTCCAGATGACCTAGAGAGTTTAAATTTGGTATCGGGATAGGTAATTAGATGAATACTAAGGAATAAATAAAAAACTGGAAATTTTTAAATTATAATTAGATTCGATTATCAACGCTTAACATAAATATCTAATTAGTTCCTGTACCTAACTTGGGATATAAGAATCAGTAAGTAATCAAAACTCATGAGGCCAGGTAGGTACACGGCGTGTTTTAAACGCGCCGACGACGCGCAGATGACGTGCGTATACGCGCTTCAAACGCAATTCGAACGCAACCTAGTAACCTAAGAACACGGGGCGATCGTGAAACGCGCCTCTTCTGATATCTGACTGACTGCGCAGATACAACGCGTATACGCGCAGTAGACGCACGTAGCTTTTGAGTTTTCATCAGAGACTCCTCTTCTTCAGTTGCACAATGGGCTCGGTTGAGACAACACTGCTTACGTTGGCGAATCTATTGAAAATACCCATTTACGAGTGAGAAAATACCAGTTATACATAATACACATAGGCTTTACAAACGTTAATTTTAAATAGGCTTCACAAACGTAAATTGAGATAGGCCTCACAAACGTAAATTGAAATAGGCCTTGCAAACGTAAATTTAAATAGGCCTTACAAGCGTAAATTTAAATAGGCCTCACAAACGTCAATTTAAAGAGGCCTCACAAACGTAAATATAAATAGGCCTCACAAACGTAAATTTAAATAGGCCTCACAAACGTAAATTTAAATAGGCCTCACAAACGTAAATTTTATAAGCCTCATAAACGTAAACTTAAATAGGCCTTACAAGCGTAAGCCTGTCCCTTTATTTATATGTGTTACAGTTAAAACTAGTTGGTAGTTAGAACGCGTTTTTCCTAGTTAGAACTAGTTTTTACTTAACGCCTTTGTTAATACTAGATAGAATTGACTAATGTCTGAATATAATATCAGTTAAAACTAGTTTCTGAGTTCATCATACCTTATTATGATTGGCTGCGAGGCATCACCTGATCATCGCACTTTTAGTTAGGTAGGTTAGGGTTCTTTTTAAAATTTTATGGTTGTGTTCTGTTGATTTATCTCATTATTTTATTAACCTACTTATAATTAATCTTGTCA
Organism: Eurema mandarina; assembly: GCA_018238005.1. Lineage (NCBI taxonomy): Eukaryota > Metazoa > Arthropoda > Insecta > Lepidoptera > Pieridae > Eurema > Eurema mandarina. The sequence continues at coordinate 13,482 of DWAJ01004109.1, forward strand.
TCCTGGTAACTAAATTTAAGTCAATGTTCTCTAAAATTTTCTTTTAGTC
>DWAJ01004110.1:0-13524 GCA_018238005.1 Eurema mandarina
TGCCTTAGACTTTTGATGATCGGTGAGTCAGTCAGTGAGTGACAAAATTAAACAAAATTAAGAACTTTGACCCGTTGTAATTCTTAAACTACTGGTTCAAATTGAATGAAATTTTAAATATAGCGTGAATTTATAATGCCTGCATTGTTAATGAAAATTCAGCATTCTAGTTTTATCCACAACGAAGTTACAGGGGGTCGAAAATGGCCTGAGTTGCTTCGAGAAAAGGATGGTACGGCCGTGCCGCTTTTTTGATCGACTTGGTGGGGGCACTGCCGTGCCCCCTGATATCTAAATATTACATTTTTTATATTAAATTAAGAGGTCGATAAACCTACTTTTCATTATAGAACGTAGTGATTTTGGTATTACAGAAACAAGAAAGAAACAAAATCACCTTGCACCATAAAATTGACAGCTTGTCGTTCGGCATGAGATTTAGCGGCAAAATCGTTGCTGGAAATATTCTGGATTATTCTCATGCGGCCGCTGGCTGTCTTTAAAATGCCGCCACTTTTCTCGCAACGGCTAATAACTTGCCTTCCAAAACTTTTCAAAGTCGGAAATGTGCCTAAAAAAATTGATCTTACTGAAGCTTTTCATAATGTTACATTATGATATTTTGAAGCTTTCTTTAAATGCTCTGATATTTAATCTATTTTATACCAGAATGTGTTTTCCTTAGTAAATTGATTCTTAATATCGTGCCATAAATTATTAATTAACAGAAAAATGAACAAAAAAATTATTGGAGTAGCACAGGGTCCAATCCTAAGACCTTAAATCTTAAATTCATTTCATACCGATTCCCATTTATTACTGCAATTAAGCACAAAAAATAGTTATACTTGAAAGTAAATTGGAAATCCAAAAGTAAAAGTATTTTGATATTTTTTATTATGTTTTAGGTAGAGATGTACAACAATGCTTTAACTGGATGGACCCTGCAGTAGGGGAAGCCTGACCCGACGTGAAACTATAATTAATAGCACAGTTTCAGTAAAAGTTGTTAATTTAAATAAGGTTACGGTTAAAGCTAGCGAGGACGGCGAGCGCCTCGTCGTAGGACACGTCCAGCATGTCCATGAGGCGGCGGCCGCCCGCGCCGTACAGGCTCGCGTACACCAGCCGCTTGGTGCGCTCGCGCTCTTCGTCGCTTATGCTCTCCACTGGCTTGTTGAGTCTGTGTGTCGGTGTCATTGTATGTTTGAAGCCATCGGGAAAATATACCGAAAATTAGTACTCAAAAAGATAAATAAGCCTATCTTGTCATGAGTTGCTAGTTTCCAGGTTGTTGTGATGCGAAGCCAGTCGATACTTGATCTTCTCTCACTGAGACACTTAGGTTGATTAACTTTAGCCAGATTAAAATCTACAGCATTTGTTTGTCTCATTATAGTAGGGTCATCGATTTAACATCAAGTTGCTAGTAATAATTGTTTTTTTTTAGAATATAGTTAATAATAAGCCGCAATCGGGATAAATCTTCGAAGGTGATAACTCTAACCAGCTGCGGTGAAACGAAGCAAAGTGGAGTTGCAATCAGTAGAAGTTCGACATAACGCATGATCCTTCACCCTAAGGCGATATAGGCCCGCTACAAAGGGGCAGTCACCTAGTGGCGGCGAGGTGCATGAACAGGTCGGCGGCGCCCAGCGCGGCCTGCAGCGCGTCGTCCGCCGCCTGCTGCGCGAACACGCGGCACTCCACCTGCATGAAGTCCGCCGCCACCAGCCCCCGCCCCGCTCTACTCGTGTACACCGACCGGAAGTGCAACGCGCTCTCACACTCAGCTATAATAGGGAGAAATTAATTCGGTTGGTCAGTTCGGATAAGTGTGGAGAGAATTCGTGGAGGCTGGCCGTTTTCAAAATTTTGGGGCAGACCAACTTAGCAGTGAGAGTGCGTAGGTAATCCACAAGGATGACTGCAATGATGTTATTCCAATTATATTTATTGTGATGAAAAACAACAAAAATATTTATTTGGGTTGTCGAGATTTCGGTATTATGCAAGTTCGGAATGAACTATCATAGATGCGTCATGTTTTATACATCCTAGAATACTATTAAAACTTACCATCTTCTGCGATTTCCAATAGGGGTCCTAAGTTAAAAGGCGTTTTTGGTATTGCTTGCAAATTAGGATTGCTGCAAGCGATGCGACCTGTAGCAGCCGCAGTTTGAATCCTGACATAACATTAAACTCGTATAAGAGGAGACGAGATTCAATAAACCAACACACAATGGTTATATTATATTTGTTATACCAAGTGGGTCGAATGACTCCGTCAGTAACATGCGGCGCGATGCCTGCGACGAAGGTGGCATGAGCCTTGTGCAGTCGCCGGTATTCCAGAATCAGTTGGGGTAACGGATGCTCTGATTGAAGCCTTCGAAGCTAGGTGACAAAAAGTTATAGCATGATACAACCAGATATAGGGCCTGGCCATATTATGTAGTTTGTTATAAGAACAATCGTTAAGGCTGAAAGAACATAAGTATACGTGTAATATTGTTGGTACTAAAATCTAAAGTTTTCTTATCTTTAAGGAAGGTTGACACTTGTCCGACATTTAAACTGTTTTTCTCGCTATAGCAATGTTAGAATAAACATTAACTCAATTAAGTTATTCTATCATATTTGCAACTGACTTAGGCTTCTACTTACGAGCTCAGATGAAACTTTTATACTGACCATAGTTTCAGACGTAGATTTAGCTCCTTGACAGAGGGTCTCCTGAATCTTGACGTTGCACTTGGCATCCAGCTTCAACTCGTCATACAGAATGGTGCGAACCTGCACTGTGGAATTAATCTGAAACACCTTCCCGGCTGCCTTGTGGCACTCCAGTTCTACTGCCTTCATACGCTTGAGGAGGACGCTCTCCATAGACTTCAGTTTGTCCAGGTCCACGCTAACGCCACGGTGCTCCATGCCTACATGAGTTTCGAAACTATACTTGTACCCATCGTAAGCTAGCGATTTTTTAGTTATGTATTTGTACGCTAGATATCCGAGTGGGATATTTATTTATTGATAAAATTTTACAAGTAGTGCAATATTCATAGTATGTAATTTTAAAGGTTTGTATTTATAACAGGTAGGTATTAAATTTCGCTCAACGCTACACTATCGTTATTTAAAATTATATTCACAAGATAAAGTATTATTAATATTACAAAGTCAACGTTGCAAATTAATCTATTAAATTCATAACTGCGTTCTATCACATATCGATCCAAATATCACAATATGATATATTATATTACATGTGCAACATAATAATTCAAGTCTAGTTGGTATTCTTAATAAAATGAATGTATAATAATATAACCTATAAACCAACCAGCTAGAATAGGCAGAACTCGCATTTCTATATCCACGAACAGCTTCCAAAGGTCCTTCTCAGCCAAGGTATCGTGCAATTTGTTAAAACACTGGACCAACAGGGTCATGTACCAGGCGCATTTCTGCAGCACACACTCCGTGGCTATCGTGTATTCTGGCTTGAAATTAAGAAGTTTCTGGACTTCGGTAAAATTCTCCGGGGGATTATCTGGGTCCAACAAACTTGCGCCTATCTGGATTTAAAATGGTCCAACTCCTTAATATTGCATTACTTTGATTTATAAATATAATAATACTTAATTATATTAATTGCTGAATACCTTAGTATCGTAAAAGTTCAGTTTATAATCTTCTATATCTAAGTTAAATACTGTTAGTAAGTAAATAATAATGTTTTTCGCGTCATAGCTAATGATTTTGGCTCCTAATATTGCAGAGATTATGTTGCTGAAAAATACATGAGCTGTGATGATCAGTAAAGTGAGGTTCGAAAATTTTTTTTAATCTATATTTAATTAAAATCTATATGGGTTATGAAGTACTCATATTTCCTTCTATTATATTGTACTGTTACCAAACTTTTTCATTTACTTTCTGCTTTGATTTGAAGTCGGTAGTGTATTTGCTAGACTTGTCTTTGCAAATGTTCACATACTCTTTCGCACGGGGCGGATATAGTCACTTACCGATTCTCGATTGTATTAAAAAATATATTTTTGTATTTGACGAGATCACAAACTTAGTTTTTCTAAATAGATAAACAAAAAAAAGTATCTAACATAAAATCCACATACACAACATTTCTATTGCTTCCTTTAAAGTAATAATAAACATTATTGAACATTATCATAAGTCCTTCTGTGGCGCTGTTGTCATCGGTGTGGTGCTTATTTAGTTGAGAAAACCCATTGCTATGGAATAAAATTAAAGATTCAGAAAAAAGAGGAGCCACCATTAACGAAAATTTATGAACAGAATTTACCTATACATTAAAGTAGCGAACACATTTTGATCTTTTACCCTATGTAATTGTTCTATGCAATCATCTAAATTATTATCTTCAACAGTTTTAATTACAAAAGAGACATCTTTCACAGGCAGGTCCGACTTAACAGGTGCAGTAAACTTTGCTTTTGCATTCTTCTCCTTAACTTTTTTTGCTTTATCTATAGATATTTTGTCTTTAGGGTTTGATGTTTTTGCTGGCTCTATATTAAGTACAGAATCGATTTTTTCTTCTTTATTTTCGTCAATTATATTAGGCTTTGCAAATTTCATAACACCACCTTTGTTCACCAACTGTGCCTGTATAGAATTCACTTTATTGTTTTTAGTTGCCTTATTAATATTAATTTTGGATATTGCTTTTCTGGTTTTATCTTCTAAATTAGTATTTAATGTACTGTTTTGTCCATCAGAGACACCAGCGGTACCATTACAGCTAACATCGTTAGGTGAGTCTACTTCAACATTTGAATTTTTCTTAGGATACTTTTTTTTACAAGCTAATGGCGTTTCAATATTTATTTTCCTGTTTTTACTAGACCCACTATTTTTTTGTATCAATTTGCGTTTTGTAACCTTTTCTCTGACCATTTTATTTTTATCCTGGGCGTTGTCAACTTCGTTTGGAAAGTGTATTTTAAATATCTCAATAGGTTCATCTCTGGTATCATTTATATCCAAATCTGATAATAATTGTCGATCAAACAAATCGTCCCAATCGATATTATTTGAATTATCGACATCTTCTTCTATTGATTGGACGGAAAAATGGTCATTTATTTCGGAAATTGTCGGTATATTAGAATCATTCAAATCAGCAGGCTGTATTAGATCTTTGCTTGTGAGAGCTGGTGTTGTGTATATTTTTTCGGAATCTGTTTCGACCAATGGCGTCATATTTATAGGTTGCAAGAGAAGGTTACTTTGTGGTAAAACGTCATTGTAATTATACCTGAAATGTTTATGTTGCTAATCTACAGTAATAATTAAATAGCCTTTAAAATAAAGATTTTGTTTTTACTGAATCACACTTCTATTAACACTAATTATATCGAAAAATCAGATTTAGATGCATACTCATGTATTCAATTATGTGCAGAATTATGCTCAAAAATAATTATAAAGTAAATTATAACTTAGACTTATATTATTCAAAAAAAATTTAAATTCGCATTTGCGACTTCTGTAACTGGTTCGGTACCTGATGTTTCTTCTATTCTGTTGTTCAGGGAGTCTTTGTACAGATTGTATTTGGCTCACGCTGCGTCCATTTTGACCACCTTCTTGTTATAAAATAAACTCAGCTTTAATGTTATACTATAAATGATTTCATAGCAATGAATTCAATATGTTACAACTTGAATTCACAAACCATATTTAAATCGTCATAGTATAACAAAACAATTAATCTAAGTAAGCAATTTAAAGTAATGTTAAATATATATAAATGGCCCGGGACCCGGATATTTACCATTCGACAACGCTTAAACGCTTAACTTTATAATGCAGGTAAAAAAAACAAGAAATTAATTTAAAAATATGAATCAGTATAATTAAGAAAATTTGTTACCTGATCTTAAGCTTAGTAAAGTGGACAGAACATTTTGTCCAAATGGTGATAAATATCGTTTGTATCGCATTCCACATATATTATCGTTATTATTTCTAAACATCTTTAGTAACTAATTATAATTGATGATAAGTATGCAAACAGACACGGACTTTAAATATTTACCGGACTATTAATTTTTTTATTGGCATTTAGCGCCATTTTTATATTTTTAATTTGTATAAACCGTTGTCCGTTATACAATTTAAATTATATAGACTTAGTAACTTAAAACAAACCATCAAAGAAAATACCATGAGTTCAATATTGCAATTAATTTAAGTAAGAAAAGCTATTTTTTTACATATTAAGGAAATAAGTTTCCACTCACGTTTTTTATAAACATTCCTTTTTATATTGTCTACTACTAGACGTAATGCGTCAATGTCAAGTAAAACATCCTCTGTCATATGTCACTAAAATAAATAGCCAAATGTCATAAATATATGTTAAATACAAAGGCGAACCCAGAGACTTGTTATTTTTTAATTAATGTTTTGATTATTAATTAACTAATATGTGAATTGTATTACTGAATCACAAAAAATGGCGCTAAACCTAGAAAGTTGTGATAGCTTACCTCCAGACGAGGAACCCAAATTAAAATATGATAGAATGGGTAATGACGTTCAAAATATTCTATTAAAGGACGCAGTCAGCTGCATCTGTGTACACACCAAGTTCATCTGCCTCGGTACACAATGGGGCGTGATACATTTGCTTGACCACGAAGGGAACACTGTGCCCATATCTACTGATAACAGTCAAAAGGATTTGCAGGCTCACGCGATCGCTGTGAACAAGATATCTGTAGACGTTCACGGCGATTATATTGCCAGTTGTTCTGATGATGGGAAAGTCTTGGTATATGGGCTGTACTCTAATGAGAATAACCACAACTTGACTCTGGGCAGAGTAGTAAAATCAGTAGCTTTGGACCCTTATTACTTTAAGTCTGGTTCTGGAAGAAGATTTCTAACTGGTAAATATATAGTTTACTTTTATTATATTATATTCTTATAACTATCATACATAACATTTGGCAAATAAAGTTATTTGAAACAGTTTTTGTAACATTGTCTTTAAATAAAATTCTCTAACATTGTTGTTGACAAGACTTAGTTCTATATATAAACATATTATGAAAAAAATTACAGTATAAAAAATCTACTAGAAACTTCTTCATGCAATGACTTCTGTGTCTAAATATCTCCTCTGTGATTATTATAGTTTTTCTTATTATTTTTAGTTTAATTTATGACAAGGATAAACTAATTATAAAGTGTTCATTAAATATAAACACCCATAGATCCCAACATCATTGTTAGCCTTTATGTACTGTTTCATCCAGTATGACTTTTGGTTTCAGTAGTTTACTGTGCTATTTGCACTGATTAACTATAAGAGTATTATTTTAACGAATTACTTATAATTATAATGATATTACTGTAAACTTATTGTGTACTTATCTATTGGCTCATAAGGCACAAACAGCATATACAATATAAAAAAATAATAAATGTAGACTTTTCTAAGCTTACGTAGTCTTGGTACGTCCACAAGTCTAACATCTTATGATTGTCAAAAAAACATTGTATGACTATTATACACTTTTGTTTCAGGTGATAATAAATTAATACTATATGAGAAAACATTTTTAAACCGACTACGCAGCACAGTGCTCTGCGAATGTGAAGGGTACGTGCAAGCCATCGCGTGGCATGACCGCTTTGTCGCTTGGGCCAGCGAAGTCGGAGTCCGCGTCTACGACCTGGTGCCCAGGTGCTCCTTAGGGCTCATCCAATGGGAGAAAGCTCCAAATCGATCCATTGAAGATTTTCGTTGCAACCTACTCTGGTCTGCTCCCAAGACCCTCATGATCGGATGGGTGGATACTGTCAGAATATGTGTTATACGAAAAAGGAGCCAAATTGAATTACAAACACGAGACGTCACTGAATATTTAGTGGATCCCGTGTACACTTTTCAAACAGACTACTTCATTAGTGGTCTAGGACCCCTCGAAAATCAACTAGTTCTATTGGGTGTTCCGAAAGAACCCGACGCCGAAAGTGGTAAGTCTCAAAGGCCCGTTCTCTCTGTCGCCGATTATAAAGATTGTGACTTCTGTGAAGTTTCAACTGATAGCCTCAACATTCGGGGCTACGAGGAATACTCTTGTAACGACTATTATTTAGATATTCTAATTGAAGAAAATCGCTTCTTTATCGTTTCTCCAAAAGACATTGTAATTGCTAGTCCATACGACATCGACGACAGAGTCAATTGGCTAACCGAACATGGAAGATATGAAAAGGCAATAACTGTTCTGGAGGAGGTTGGAGGCAAAACATCGAAACACTCAGTCGTTGCAGTCGGAGTTCAATATTTAGACCATTTATTGTTTGAGCACTTGTACGAAGAAGCCGCAATTTTATGCGCAAGGATATGCAAAAACGATAAAGTTTTATGGGAGAATCAAATTCTAAAATTTGCCGAAGTTAATCAACTCCGTTCAATAAGTCCGTATGTACCTAGAAATCCCGATCAAGCTTTAAGCTCCCACATATATGAACTTATATTTTACGAGTATTTAAAAGTAGATCCGCAAGGGTTCCTTAAATTAGTGCAGGAATGGAACCCGGCTCTCTACAAAACGGGTGTAATTATAAAAGAAGTTTTAGAGCATTTATTAACGACTGAAGTCGATAAGAACGTGTACTTGGAAGCTTTGGCCTTATTATACTGTTATCAAAAGAAATACGATAAGGCGTTAACCGCATACTTAAAAATCCAGCACAAAGATGTCTTCAAACTTATCATAAAACACGACATGTACTCTGTGATATACGACAAAATATTAGACTTGATGAACCTGGACTGTGATACTGCTATTCCCCTTTTACTATTTGACAAGACGAAAGTTCCCGTAGAAGTTGTAGAGAAACAATTGCAGAACCATGACTTGTACCTTTTCAAATATCTCGACGCGTATAGCAAGGTAGAGCCCAACGGCCGATACCACGGTAAACTCGTCAAGCTCTACGCAAAATACGCTCGGGAAAAGCTGTTACCATTCCTTAAATGCAGCGACAACTACCCCATACAGGAAGCCCTAGATGTCTGTCAGAATAATGAGTTTTATCCTGAAATGGTATTTTTACTCGGTCGAATAGGGAACACGAGGGAAGCTTTACAGATTATAATAGAAAAATTGCAAGATATAAATCAAGCTATTAGCTTTTGTCAAGAACATAACGATAGAGAGCTCTGGACAGATCTCATAAAGCAGACTGTGGACAAGCCGGAATGCGTCACGCTTTTACTCAAGAGGATCGGAAACTACGTCGATCCCAGAATGCTCATACAAAACATCCAGCCGGGCTGCGAAATAAAGGACCTTAAAGAGTCGCTCGTGAAGATGATGTGCGATTACCATTTGCAGATGTCTGTACAAGAAGCGTGCAAAGTGATCACGTTAAGAAATTACTTCGATTTACATGAGAAGTTGATAACAAACCAGCAGCGAGGCATATCAGTGACGGACGAGTTCATGTGTTGCGTCTGCCAAGGACGCATCATAATGCGAGATCTGTCGAGCGCATCTGACTTAGTGGTTTACAATTGCAGACATTCGTTCCACATAGAATGCCTGCCGGACGGCGTGTGCAACACCTGTAGTGTCTGCAGTGCTGTCAAAATGTGACCCATGATCTGCTCAAACTTAATTAAGATCCAAACGTATATGTAACAATAGTATTTTTCCATTAATGTACCTAATTATGCAATACCTATGCCAATTTTAGTTGATTTATAATAAAATGTTATCGTAAATTGTGGTGCTTTTATATTTGAATGAGATGGCTTGCACATTTTCCTCATCGAACAAAATAATCAATTAAATAAATCCTTATCACATTTACTTTTGTTTTATCTACCCTCTCATTATTTTCAATAATAATTGCAGTATTACTTACATAAAAAAATTAACATGACTACAATCTGAATAGCAGTTAAATACAAAGAATTTCAGTGTCAGTAACAAAGCTGTTAAAAGTCATTTTTAATATATAGTAACTAATCATTGAATATCCTTATACCTAATACCTATTATTCCCTACCAAAACTTTAAGTGAAACAAACGCGGCTCATATATTTATTTTTAAAGTAGCAATTGATACATGATTTACATGGCTATAACAAAAGTTAGGAGAAGCACTGAAAATTTGTTGTTTTTACAGTGGTTGTAGTTTACCAAGGGGGTTTTTCCTCGTGGACCCGGCAATACCGCGATATAAAATGTTCCATATGCTATTGCAGTACCTGCATATCATACTTTATGCTATTGATGCAATTTTTTTTTGTGGAAAAATCCATACAAAAATTCCCTTTCATAATTTTAGTAATATAGATTGGTCAGAGCTACAGCAAATAATAAAAATTTTCGGGGATTTCCAATGTGTACAGTATTGCCATAATGAGTTATTGTTGAAGTATTAAATTGGATTATTTTGATAAATATAGCTATACCCCGACCACCCATGTCATGTACCTATTCGCTATATGCTCACTGATCTCATTATATTTGATAACGGTCTAAAAACTTATTTTACTGACTTTTAAAATATATTCTAAAATATCATTCAATCAGTAAAAGTAAACAATAAAGACAAAAAACTACACATATAATTCCGAAGGAATCTAGTACCTAAACTACTTAATTAATCTTAAAACATTATTTATTGAGAAATATAAAATTATTAAATAAGTAGTAACAAATTTGCCCATTCATGTTTATTGGTCTTGAAGTTTGTAATTTTGACTTCATGAAGTTTTTGTTTTGATGTGCAAACGTCAGTTTGTGCGTGAATTGAAATACGCATTTATTGTTTAGTCCCATGTGGTGTCGAAAAATGGACGCGCACATGATCCTTTAAAATTTTGAAAATGTTTTTGTGTAATGTGCACAGGCGTTAGTGGTGAAAAAAATACGTGTTTGACCAAAAGTGATAAGTGAAAATGACAGAAATGCCTCCTTATCTCGCAGTGCACGGTGAGGAGAACGACGTCGATCAGACTGATAGTGATTCTTCGGACTATGAAGACGATTTGCCTCTATGTTTCAACCAGCCCAGGCACACGGAGACTATAAAGGGTGCCGAGCGCGAGGAGCACACGTGGAGGTTGAAGGAGAAGGTAGGCACTATCGGTAGTGTTACGTTTACTACGCCGTAACTGCGTAACAAATGCAAGTTCACGATGTCATGAAAACAGACGCACATGGAGTTCCAATGTTTTGGTGTTCATAAACTGCAGTTTTAAGCTTTATTTAATTATATAAAACCAAGCAGGGTAAATTAATAAAATCAAAGATGTTTATGTCTCTTTATTTTTATTTACATAATGTTATTGGCAACAAATCAAATTATTGTTTATTATTATTAATATTGGTTGTAGATGAGTACCACTGTTACTATATAATTGTTACTACTATATAGTGCTATGTTGCTATCATTTAAATTAAATGCTTTGGCTTTAATAGAAGTAAATTTTTATTTATTAATGAAATTTATAATACCTATTTAAAGTATTTGGTACTAAAATCTTATATAATTAATTATTAGTAGTGTTCTGTATCTGTTGTAGCATAAATTATAATTATGCATACCTTGTAGAGTTGAAATTATTAACTGCTAGAGCTAAATAGTATACTTCTTATGTAGTATCTAAATACTATTTTTCATAGTTTTGTCTTGTGGCATTTCCCAGGACACATTTAGATTCTATAGCCCTTTATATCACAGTAAAAGGTACCTTATGTTTTATCTCAAACTCTGCATCGTATCTGCATCAAATCTTATTTGAATTGGTTTTCTTGTTTATGAGTTAAAGTGTAGCAGATGGACAGACGGAGATATATTTTATATAATTTTCACCTTAAAATAAACATAATATACAATAACTTAGACTCGAGAGAAGAAGTCCTATAAGAGTTATTATAATTTTTTTGCTGCTGTAATTACTTTACTTATTAAAAAAATTAAAAAACATTTAATAAAAGATGAGAAAATAGTGTCTTCTTTTTCTTTTTAGACTTAATATGTTAAAGTTAAATACATAAAAATATTTTTAAATTTCAATGATTACTTTTCAATGGTCCACTTTCATCATTGCTTCAACCAATCCATATATATATAACCAAAAACTTATTAATAGGCTGTCAGGCTCTTATGTCAAAAAGTTGTATATAATATGCTTAGTCTTGAACATATCCATATCAAAAGCGATTCAACACTTGATACATTACTTACAATTGAATAAACTGCAAAAACATATATTTTTCACTTGCCATTCTACCTGTGTAGATCCCGTTCCCAGGGCAATACCAGGATGTAAGCTATCCTACGACGGTTCAGTAGTTTAAGAATCAATCGCAGAAAAAGAATGTGACACATAATTTTCATTAAGATTTTTGTGTAAAAATAATATATTTAACATTCTAGTATAAAACACACTGCGTTGCCCTGGTGCTGTGCCTGAATGTGGGTGTGGATCCCCCCGATGTGGTGAAGACACAGCCCTGTGCCCGACTTGAGTGTTGGATAGGTAATGTATTCTTATTTATTGATTAGGGTGGGGAAGTAGGCAATTGGTGCAAAAAATAGTCAAAGCCAAAAGTATCTTTATTCAATTAGGCTACATAAAGTAATACTTTTGAATCGTCATTGTATTACAAAACATTTACCACCGGTTCGGAAGGCAGTTTCTACAGAGAAGAACCGGCAAAAAAAGTCTCATAATATAATAATCAATCAAATATTTATTTATACTTCTAGATGTCACAGACACTAGCTGGCATTTTGGGCACTATTCTTTTTAATATCTATCTATCAACTGATTAAAGTTAAAGTTGTATAATAAGTAAATAAATAATATGTATACATGTACTTAAGTTCAAAGATTCACAAGATTTTAGATTACTATCAAACATTTTTATTATTAATACAGATCCCAACTCCCTGTCACCGACAAAGGCTCTGGAAAGCATCGGACACGCGTTGCAGACGCAATATGAGCGGTGGCAGCCGCGCGCCCGATACAAGCAGTCATTGGACCCTACTAGCGATGAGGTATCATTTTTTTATCCCTAAATTTATATTCTAATAAATAAGTAATGTTTGTAAGCTTGTGATGGCATAGAAAGTAGTGGGTATGTGTATATTTAATTTTAAAATTTAAATCTGAGTTGGTTAATAAACAGAACTTAGTTTCTATGCTGTATTTGTACAACCTGATAATCAAGTTTTATACTTTACTTATAATTGTATCAAGTATGGTGTGATGGAACATATACATACTATACATATTATAGTATGAAAAGAAAAACTTCCTTTAGTCATTAGTTTACAACTATATAAAATTATATATTATGTAGAAAAGTGCTGTGTGAGTAATGTGAATTTGTTAATTAGCGAGGCCCAGTCTGGCCTTGAGCGAATTAGAGCAATGTCATCCGATTAGCGCGCGCCAGGGATTACCTTGAAACCGTGTTTCCGATT
>DWAJ01004111.1:0-13522 GCA_018238005.1 Eurema mandarina
TTAAATATTAACTGTAGTGAATTCAATGCGTAATTTTGTAATTTTACTTTATTTAAAGGGCAATGTCGTATGCCCATTTTTATTTGTAGCTTTATACCTAACTAGCTGTAACTCGCGACTTCGTCCCCGTCGGATCTATTTCTATTATTATGTTATAGTGAGTCAATCTTAGAAGATAGACATATACTGTCGTGGACTTTTTTTTAGATCATTTAAAGAGAAATAATTCTTTCATACATATTATTTTTGTATCTTCAACCGTTTCGCAGCGCACGCAAAGGAAACCCTCAAAGATGAATAATTCTCCCCGTTTTTTCCATATTTTCCATTATATCTTCGCTTCTATTAGTCGCAGCGTGATGTTATGGTCAAATGGATAAATGGTCAATTCAATAAAAAAAGAATTTTTCTATTCGAACCAGTAGTTCCTGAGATTAGCGCGTTCAAACAAACAAACAAACAAACTCTTCAGCTTTATATATTAGTATAGATTTGGTTATTAAAATAATACCATCTTAATTTTGCCGTATAATAATATTGTCCATCGTCCTAAGACTGTCATGGCGGCGCGAATGTCTAAATATACTTTTAATTACATTAAATTTAAAATTAAAAAAAAACCCCGACAGACAGACAGACACGTCAAACTTATAAAAGTTGTTGTTTTTTGTGATGCACAAGTCATAACCTTTCATTTGATACCCCACTTGAGCATATTTGCAGACATTCGGTTTTTCTTCCCCACTTTAACCCCCCATAACTTTTAAACGGCTAAATCGATTTTCATTAAACATGTCTGAGAACACTCGCCCGTAAAACACCTGTAATACAAAAAAAAAACTAAATTGAAATCGGTTCATTCGTTCGGGAGCTATTATGCTACAGACAGACAGACAGACACGTCAAACTTATAACACCCCTCTTTTTGCGTCGGGGGTTAAAAAAAACGCATCACAATCGTACACGCACACACACACACACCCCGTCGTTTTTGCGTCGAGAGTAAAAAATAAAACAAACGCAACACCGAGTATCACCGGTTAAACAAACATAAGTAATTACGATGTCATTAAGGTTAATTTTTAATTTAACAAAGCGAGCAAAGCGCTTGTATTTTGTAATTGGATTTTTACTCCCATTGTGCATTAACAAGCCGGTTTGCTGTACGTCGTTCACACACTAATAAAAGAACAGTAAGTGCTGCAGACTTTTTAATTATCTATATAATATTTTAATGTATTGTTATTTTTTGTCTGAAAGGGTAAGTTTGAGTGTGTGGGGCGATGATGAGATGGTAGAGTATTAGTGTTTGCATTTATTGGAGTGTTGTTCAAAGAATAAAATAATTATTATATGCTTATTAACCCAATTAATAAAAAATAAAGTTATTTCTTTGTTTTCGTTCCACACTTTTACTAAATAAGCTTTGATTGATAACAACGCTGTTTGTACTGTTTTTCTCCCTTGCTTTTTGTTTACTTCTTAAAGTCAGAACTCTTCCTTAATTTTAGTACCGAAAGAACTTATCTTTTTAGTTAAATCTATTCAAAACTTTGATATAAAAACCTCTTCTAATCAAACCTATAACGGTCGGTAAGAATCAAGGTCCCCTGACTCTTACCTGAGTCCTGAACCAACTCATCGCCCACAAATGGCTGCCAAAGTTTTGGGCCCGCACCAATTGACCCCGGAGAAACTAGTTATTAAACAAAATTAACTTCCACATAATATTGAATTCATAAGCCGAATATGCGATTTAATTTGGGACTGCAGCGATCCGACGAACTTCGACATGGCTATTGTTAATCCGCGTTCAAATTTTGTACTAAATACAAGGATAACTAAAATTATTTTACATGTAGGCAAGGGAAATTATTTTGTTGAACTAAGCTACGTTAGAGTGAGGGATTTTGTATTATTTGAATGGCATTTGTATTATAAAGGATACAATTGTATAACTTATTATAATTCGTTGGTTCACTGTGGCTGTTTTCTTGTAACAATTAATTAGAGTTATGTTACTAATTTATTATGGTAAAATGTATTGAGAAATAATTTGAGCTATAAAGCTAAATGTACTAAATACATATTGTCACAAAACATTCAATGCTGAGATTTAATGCCAATTGTGATATAAAATATTTTTATCTTTACAATAAATAGCAAAAATACATAAAATAAGAGCTTTATATATTTCTTATAAAAAAACTAGATAGACTGTTTTCATATTTGTTTCGGTAATAATAATAATATTAAAATTGGAAGCCCAACAGAAAGTATAATGTTTTTAGCGATCTATATGTATGTTTATACATTTCACCGTAGAGCCTAAACTCAATTGATATTTGATGATTTAATAAATACTTTGTAATAAGATTCGTAATAACTTCACTTATAATAGACTATTTAGCCTTATTTTTTTTTGTAGTAATTACGCAAAAAGTTTTAGCTTGTTTCTGTTATTTATATAGATTTAATTAGCCAGTGTCAGTGCTTTAGGCAATCGACTAGTGAGGCGACGACTCGCGACACATCACTAACGAACCGTGTTTTCGCCAAGTTTGCTCTTAACTAGCTACCTAATCTCATTAACTAGGCAGAGAAGCTTTATCTAAATATTGGCTGCGACAACGATCACGATTGCATATATTTTTGTTTTAAATTTTATTTATATCAAAAATAAAATTCACTAACACTACGTAATTTCAAACTTATATTATGCTATATGTTTTTGAGTCTGACTCTGACTGAGTTAGACTATGAGTTTTGTATCGAATCTGATCTGTACTAATATTATAAATGCGGAAGTAACTCTGTCTGTTTGTCTGTCTTTCCATCACGCTAAAACTACTGAACCGATTAGAACGTAATTTGGTACACAGATAGTCTAAAGCCTGGGGAAGGACATAGGCTTCTTTTTTCTTAAATCAACCCCCAAAATGTTGCGCGAGGGGTTGAAATTTTTTATAATTTTACGCTTTCACGGCCAAACCGCTGAACCGATTGTGATGAAATTTAGACTTGTACACAGATGGTCTAGATCCTGAGATAAATCATAGGCTACTTTTTAACTGGAAATAAGAGTTATGAGGGGGAAGGGGGGTCAAAGCTTATATGAAAGTCCACGCGGACGGAGTCGCGAGCAACAGCTAGTATTTTATAACTGAATTTTGACAGCCGTTTGGTGCAGTGAAAACACCTTCCTTCAGCGCCACGGGTGGTGAGTTCGATCCCTAAACTGGGAAAATAAATTTTAAATTTTAATTTCTATATTTCTGGGGTTTTTGTTGTTGTTATGTTTTATATGTACGTATTTACAAAATAAAAGTATCTATATGTAAGTTATCCGTATCTTACAAATATTGTTACTTAAAATATCTACTTAATTATATCAATCACTCACCGCTGATTTATAATGATTGCTTAATCACTATAAATATATTTATCATTTAAAATGTAATAAACTAAAAGCATATTCGTTATACACGGTTCAATTGAGGAACCTCCTCCTTTTTTTGAAGTCGGTTAAAATTTGACCCGTATTTCATATCAGAGATAAGCGCATTTAAACTAGTTTAGTTTAGTGTTATTTTAAATTAATTATTTCGTTAAAGAACTATTGTATTCCTAGTACGATAAGAGGTATGTACCATTAAAAGCCTATCATTATTTATTGTGTTCTATTTTCCATAATGCACAGGAAAAGCGATAAAGCATTATAATGTAAGTAATAAAATGAATAAACCGTCTGAATGGCAGTAAAGGAAAAACATTCATGCATCGAATAGCTACATACTTCAATAAAACGCGATCGCGTAAAATGGAAAGTGTATTTTTATATCGCTTAGGAATAAAACCTGTAGTCACGCGGGAGTGCTTCTATTTAGCTGAAAGGTATATTTAAAATGTAATACAGTTTTCATACTATTGCGTATCTAAAGTGTGATGGCTTGGGTTTAAAACTTATAAAGCAGCAATGTATTCGAAACGATTGGGACTATTTACTTGGTTGTTTGTCCTTACTTAATATTACAATATCATCATGAAATTTGTACACATATTCTTAGAACGCCAGATCAAAATGAACATAACATAGATAGTATATTATTATTAAAAAAAGAGGAGTTTTTTTATAAAAAAAATTTGAGCCCCGAAAACCAGTACTTTTCTACTGTTTTTAGATTATACGGTTAGAAAGCATAAAAATAACATCATATATTAATAGCAACGCAATGAAATTCGTGGATTTAATCCAGAACGAACAAAGTTTTAAACATTTCTAATCATGACAAAATATTTATTTTAGATTCCGCTCTGAGGTGAAATATCCAGTAACCCAAATTCAATCAAAACATATCCTACAAATATTTTAGAAACGTTTTCCACATAACCGGCCAATATAAACAACCTTTTTTGATCGCGCGAATTGAATTATCTTTGTATTAATTTAAACAGCTCTGATATTCTATACCAATATTTTGTAGAATTTACAACGGTTCATATTTTTTTAATAAATCACCATATAATATATCTATATATATAAAAGAAAGTCGTGTTAGTTACTTCACTTATAACTCGATAACGGCTCAACTAATTTAGCTGAAAATTAGTGGGGATATAGTTTAGAACCAGGAGAAGGACATAGGATACTTTTTATCCAGTTTCCATGGGAATAAATTTTTTATGAAAGTAAACGCGGACGGAGTCGCGGGCAACAGCTAGTTATAATTAAAAAATCATCCTATAATATTCGTTAGTCCTGTTAAAGCGAGTAGTCCCGACGTTAATTATTATCCATGTTAAATTATTATTTATGATTTCTAGTAAATATACAACTTTCCCAAGTATAATGATAATACTGTTTTATAAAATTAGCATGCCAGACAAAAATGGTTAAATTTTTTCGTGAAACATTGTTTCAAGTGAAATGTGTAATTATTCGATTTATAACGAAAACCTATTTACCTATATATAATTTTTTTATGCCATTTATTTATCACGAATAATATAAAATAAATCAACTTGCAAAAAAGTTTTCTCTAAAACCTATGCTTTTAAAAACCTCTCACAATAATTTGTATTAGTGAACTAATTTCACTTATACTTGCTATTTAAGTGAAAAACACGACGCGAACTAACTTGGATCACGCGAAAACACTGTTACCTCGAACTGTTCTTTTAAGACTAATATATTTACAGTTCAACAACTAATGCACTATATTCTATTATCTAAGACGAGATTACGTTTCATATTTCTATTGTATTTTATATTTTTTTGTTATTATGTAGAAAATGTATTTAGTTGTAACTATCTTTTACTAAGAGTTAAGAGAAGAGAATGTGGAGTTCGTTGAATTTGGTCTTTTAAATAGACGATAATAACACATCCCTGGACCTCGAATCAATCCTCAAAGACTGGATACAGAAAGATCAACACAAACAACGGATGTTCACCGTATGTCTAAAGGGAATACAATACTTTGTATAAGGACCCACCAGGCTTTTATGTAAACATTGTGACTAGTTAAATTGCTGTAGACCCAGACTGAAGTCCAGTTAGACCATCTGACCAGGTAGGTGTCTGAACTACCAAGTAAAGCTAGCGATAAATCCAGGGTGTTGTAACATGGGACCTTCACGACTCTCAACATTGAGAAAAGTAGTATAGACGATACACATCAAGGCAGATATGAATGAAAATTGCAATTCCATTGAATGCAATTGTATCCAGAATATCTCTGCACTGGGACATCATTGCGCTCAGACACTCCGATATTCAATTTGTATACGAAAATGTTGTCTAGATAACGATGCAATTGTATTCGTTATTTTGTTCTGATTTCTTTCGATTCTGAAAAAATGCCTTTTGAAGTATCTCCTTGCTTGTAGACTGCACGCAATTCGAATACTATCCAATAGTCTATACGTACAATTATGAAGTGAGTTCTGATTTATTTTCTCATATGTAAAAAAGGTTGCATTTCCAAACTAGTACGACAAATTGGTAAACTTTAAACTGGTACAACGAATGTTTAAAAAACAATCAGCGTTTACGGACACGACCATTAGCGAACGAATCAGAACTACAATTATAAAGGTGTCTCGAACGAAAAGCTAGTTATTACGTGGCTATAAAAAGCTGCTCATAGCCGCATACATAGAGGTTGCCGCATCGAATGGACGCTTAAACGAGTTCGATCACGCGATACTTTGCTTCACGTCCGAAACACAGCGAAATAGTACAAGAGAAATGCCGTTTAAATATTGTTTTCATTATGACTAAGACACACTGCCCTACATGTAATCAATTACTTGTGTTTAATATGCAGTGATATGGAAAAGTTTGCTCTGATCCAGCAAATAGTTAAAAATAGCTAGTATGGAAGGTTATTTCAATATTAACAGCACTTTTTAAAACAAAATAAATGTAATAAGTTAAAAAACTAAGTTAAATGATATTCAAAAGCATTGTGAAAAGTATACCTAAAATACGTATTTATAATATGGAAAAACTTAATATGGCAGAGGGGCAGAACTTTAAGCACTATATATAGTAACTATTAGTTCAGTATTAAACTTAAATACCTATGTCCAATATCAGACATCGTTCTAAGTGACGTATTTTAAGCAATTACAAAACATCAAAGTAATTCAGAGCAATTATATGAAGCTATAGATAAAGGCTTGCGCTAGTCGAGTCACGCGCCGCCTCCGGGAGCCCTCGACTGACCGATTTCGACGCTCCACGTGATATCCATTCGAATTGAATCCATCCGCGCCCGTTATGATTGAACATGCATTCTGGTGATAAAGAATTTAGAACTGTTCCATTTTTAAATTGATTTTGTTATGCTCAGAAAGTATTGGGTCACCCCGCGACGTCAAGAAAATAGATAGGACCTTGTTTTCTTTCTTGGTCGTCAAAGTGTACCACATTGTTCATAAGAGAAGATTTGCGACTATCTACTCACGTTGATCTGAAAAGTTCTATACTAATAAATCATTATAGTACCATTAATTTACACATTGTTTGATAACGCACCAATTAAATAAATAAATAAATATTTTCAGGACATTTATACACAGCGCCATCTAGTTCCAGGCTAAGCAGAAGCTTGTGTTATGGCAACTAGATAACGGAATAAATTACATATACATAATTTTCTTTTGTAAATACATACCATACATAGCAACACCCAGACCCCAGGAAATACAAATGTAAATTACAAATATATTTTCCGGTGTAGGGATCGAACCCACGACCATACGCGCAGAAAGCAGTTGTGCTACCACTGCGCCAAGCGATCGTCAAATATAAAAGTTTACATTAGCACCTGTATCTAAGGTCATCGATTCTCTCTGTAGTTTCTTTCTCCCTTTAACACGAGAAAACCCGTAAACCATTTAGAAATTCATAACTATTCAAAGATAACGTTTCACATCAACTTCATGATTTTTAAATAAATACGCCAAAGAAAATAAGGTTTCTCCTAATAAAATGTCAAGTATATTGTAAATTGTAGGTTAAACAACAATTTTGATATACTTTGTAAGCCAACAATTTACCAGAAAGTATAAGCGGTTTCAAAGCTACTTACGAAAAGTAGATTCCTTTTTATTTTTCTACAATGTTAACAAGCAAATATGTATTTTCTTCTCTATTTGGGAACCGTCTCTTTGTACTTATCTACGAACGATGACAGTAATAAACTATGACTTGTAAAGATCTTAATAAAGATATGAATTTTGAAATGGTAACATCAATTATTATGTAACTATAATATTATAAAATTTATTTTATTAAAAATAAATTGATCTAAATTTTTACTATAAAATGTATGTAATCCTATTTCTAGAAGAAAGAACAGATTAGGGGTTTCGTTCGACGATGGTTATTTTACGTCAAGCTAATGTGAATGTCGCAGGCGGATTGTATAATCCGCTGTATTACATTACGGCTAGCCGTTTTAAAAACAGGGCCGTTTTGCAAAGCGGCGGTTCAACGATTAGCCGTATTGAATGCGGATAAGTAATAAACCGCCTAAATGTATTCGTCGCTATATGTTAGTTTTTTAATATATTAGGTTAGGTTAGGTTAGTTATTTATCTTTATAAAAAAAACTTATTTACTCATCTTTAATAAAAATGAAGCTGAGCATTCAAGTTTTTTTTATAATGATACAAAACTAACCTAACCTAACCTAATTTAATATAAATAAAGCTGAGTAACCAAGTTAAAGAACTTGAAGTTTTTGTATCATTATAAAAAGTTATAATGATACAAAAACTATGACAATGATACAAAAACTACGCAAGACAATACGGCAAACGTTGAAACGCCGCTTTGCAAAACGGCCCTGTTTT
Source organism: Eurema mandarina (assembly GCA_018238005.1). Classification (NCBI taxonomy): domain Eukaryota; kingdom Metazoa; phylum Arthropoda; class Insecta; order Lepidoptera; family Pieridae; genus Eurema; species Eurema mandarina. The sequence continues at coordinate 8,365 of DWAJ01004111.1, forward strand.
GTAAAACGGCTAGCCGTAATGTAATACGGCGGATTATACAATCCGCCCGCGACATGAATCCTATGAGTAGAAGTCTGTCTGATCAAAGTCATAAATATAATTAATAAATAATTTTTGATTTTGTAGGTTTGATAAAAAACCTAAGACAGCTGCTTGCAATAAGCTAGAAGTCCTTTCAAAAATGCAATTGGGTCGATCAATTTTTTGAATCATTTATGACTTACTCAATAATGTAAACTATGACCGGTAGTTTCTTGGTTATCAAGATAAATCGGTTGTGGGTAAAGTTCTCTCGAATGTATAACAATTCTAACAATGTTATCGTTTCGCTTGAGTGCGTTTGAGAGTAAAGAAACTATCATTGATTTATAGACTTCTTGGTATTTCGAACGGGGTTGCCAGTAAAACGGGAATTTTGGAATTATTTATTTTTATGGCAACTGGATTTATAACGTAGGTGGTGTTAGTTTTTTAGTGGTTTTATTTTTGGTGTTGGAATTATTATGTCACTTGGGTCTTGGACAATAACTTGGGTATCTTTATGTAATAACTTAGGTACTTTAAATTTCACTTATTAGTGTTTTTCGTGTAAGCATGTTAGGCTTTATATTATATGTGGTAGTTTTGGTAAACTGTAAACAAATTCTATAGTTCGAAATCATTATGATTAAGACGTGTTCAACGAAGCTAATCATTTGACACCGAAAAGCCGAGTTAATTAGAATATAATCAATCATAATTTCTGCCGTAAAACCAATGAGCTATGACGTAATGATGGGAAAATTGGTTAATTGAGTCGTATATACCTGTTCAAAATATAGTATCGTATTTTTAAAACGAAGTGTTTAAATTTAAAGTTAGGCGTTATCACAGCGTTGATTCAAAATAATGCTGAGGATTTATCTTTTTGTTCTATTTCGCAAAATCAAGTTTTTAATTTTATATACTTACTAGTATCCTTTTAGAAATAGATATTTAAAGATAAACTCGAAATCTATGCCAAGATTTAACTAGTGTAATTAAATATTTGTACAACGATATTCTGTTACGCAAAATGTAGAATTTACCTACCTAGAAATTCCAGCGTAGTAAAATATTTCATAGCATCTAAAACCAAGCTTAATTCACTAACTGGGTCACATTAGGTAAGCACCACAGCTCAATGGATAAGAGCAAAAATTATCATAATGCAATCTTCCACGATTTTCAGGTGCGAATAACGAGAGCGGGAACTCAATTTTGTATTGTCACGTTAATTTGTTGAGTCTTGTATGGACTATTCGAAATTATTATGACTTTTTTATTTTTTTTTAAATGATACGATCGTTAACGATTGGATGTAATCCATTGCGCAGTGAATTGGACATGGCGATTAAATTGTTGATATCTTGATAAGTTGCAAGACTATCTTATTAATTGAGTCGATATTCTTGGAACGAATAGTCTGTCAAATAGCCATACGTTACATATTTGTGATACATTTTAATGTATCTCTATATTTACTTTAGCAATAAAAATGCCTTGTATAAAACACATTTATTTTGTATGCTATAATATACATAAAGCTATAAAAATTAAATCGAGTATACGTATTTATATGGCGAAAACATTGGAACGCTTAGTATGAACAATGCTTAAAGCTTTTAAGCGAGATGTGTCAGTCATGCCGATTATTCTTAACATAAATGTGAGGTGTTGTTAGGAATCACTCACTGAAAGAAACGTGAAATTCTCGAATACGTGGATTTATTGTACAAAACAGCGGAATGACGTTTGTAATTGTATGAAGAGTAAATATTTAAATTTATAAGTTGAAATGTTGAAATAAAATATATATGTCGTAAAGTTAGAGTCAAATATATATGTCGTCACGTACACTGTCACAATCACAATATAAATAAAACACCACTGCTGTTGAACTCGTCTTTAATTATCGTATTAACTATATAAACATTTGAGACTACAAAATAATAGCGCGATACAAGGGCAATCAGCGCCACCTAGATTTACAAAAAGGAACTTAATATACTATTAAACAATATTATCTTTATTCAACTAGGCTTCTTATATTAGTTTAAAGTCTATGGAACATAAATATACTTCATTTTTTTAATAGATACATATACATAATTATTAAAAAAATTTATTTTTAGGAACCTCAAACATTTGTACCGTCTTATAGAAAACTACAAATTTTCTTATTAACTTTTTAGTCCACAACGTCGTCCATTTTTTACTCAAAACAAATGCTTATTTAAGGTGTTTTCAAGTAAAAATAAAATTGGCTTAGTACATATTATAACTTCTAGTTTGTCCTTGAAATTATAACATGCGTTCTCTAATATGAAAAGAAATATTCTCAACAATATCGAAAACGAAATTATGCTGATTTAATGACATTATACACTCAGGTAAAGTATATATTTTACTATATTTTTTACTTTACCAATACGTCGTAGATAATCTATATGTTATATAGTATACTAGCTGTTGCCCGCGACTCCGTTCGAGTTGACTTTCATATAAGCTTTGACTCCCCCCTTCTCCCCTTATAACCCTTTTTTCCAGTTAAAAAGTAGCCTATGTACGTACTATCTTTGTACCAAATTTCATTCTAATCGGTTCAGTAGTTTGAGCGTGATGGAAAGACAGACAGACACAGTTATATTCTCATTTATCATATTAGTATAGATCCATATAAATTGACAGATAGAGAAACAAATTGTTCATAATAAAATTGCTATCGATAAAAACATGAAAGAAATATGAATCCGTATAACGGTAAACATTTATAAATTATGTAAAAAGTAAACAGCAGCCCAATTAACTGGGCCGAGATAAATGCTGGCACTAAACCGACCAGCGCAGTCGGTGGCTTTACTTTGTTATATTTTTTAGAATTCCACTTTATTGTGTGACGGTACAGAAAATTTTAATAAAAATATTTTATTTTTATTTTTTAAAAGTGTAGCGTGACTCGAGCAAAATAAAAAACTTAACTCTTTTATTCAATAAAAAAATTATATTATGGCAACAAGATAACGGATAAATATTCCATTTAGTAATATTTTTTATTAGATACAAATATAAATTACATATATATGTTTCCAGTGTTGGGATCTGACCCACAACCCTTGGCGCAGTTGGCATGTAACCACATCTACAAGTTGTCAAAACAATTAAGGCAAAAAGGCTTTATTGCTAAGTTCTTTATAAAATTATATCAATGCGATTAACAATCGAATTATAATTGAGTCACCTACGGCTTCATATCGGAGAGACAAGTTAGTCATACATTTTTCTTAGTTCGTGTAGTTAATCTAGTAAGCTAAAATCCATTTAAAAAGGTCTACATTTTGCCAAAAATCGCACCAAAGTTTTCAATATCTATCTACAAAGCCACGCCTAAGAATACCCGCCGCCGTCTTTGCTTTATTAAATTACTTTTGTAATGAATAAATGTATTACACGAGGGATTCCTTTCTCCACTTTTTCCTTCCTTATTTTATTATAAACCGTAGAAAAGTGTCTTATGCTTTAAGTTATTTTTTATCTAGGGCGTAATAAATTTATCTCAGTTTTCCCTTTATGAATTAATTTTGAATGCAAATGAAGTTCGGCGCTACTGTCCCTTATCGTAATATGAATAGGAATGACGAAGAAGAATAGCTAGAAAAAAAGTATCTTAGTTGTTTATAAATATACATATACTGTTTATCAGTATCCCGTATCAGTTTATATTACCAGTATCAAGGTACCTTCGTGAACTCACTAAGTAGCGATTGTCTGAATAGCCCTTCCGTGTCAAGATTCATCAATATCGGTAGTATCATTTTGTGCGCATACGACGTAACTGCCTACTTTTTACCCGAGGAGGACGCGGTATTCGTAAGATTTCCTACAATTAAAAAAGTCAGAGTAGTTCCTGAGATAAACGTGTTCAAACCATCAAACTTGTTCAAACAATATTCATATTCCATGAATATTTTTATAATTAGTATGAAATATGTCGCTGGGTTAAGAATGCATTGTAATATTGTTATATAATAGCTACTAGTGCCTGTCAAAACATAAAAATATACTACACACAATTAGTTAAAAGTCTACAAAATATAAATGAGCTAACTCTTAGAAAATATTAAATTTATTTAATTGAAATATTTAGGTGTTTTAAAAAGATTAATTATACACTATACAGCTTTGATTAACGAGTTTTGTTATCTGTGCTTAGTTGACAGTTTATGTATAATCTGTGCAATTGAAATCGGAACGCGCGAAATAACAACTCAAGTTGGTTATTTTTATTTAATTAAATTTAATTGATAATTAGAAATTACGTAACGTGTTAAATATTACATAAATTAGTGATTTTCATTTAATATTTATATGTTTAAATTAAACGATCAATAGTACGTTAGTTATATTGAGGCAGTTCACGTCAAGCGTACAGCAAACAAGTTAAATATATTAATTATAAAAATTATGTGTTCACAACCACTACTAAAAGTAGCTATAATTGACCATAATATAAACAAAATCCATGACCTCACTTTTTTGTTGTTACATGGAATACCGCATTTATTTAATTCATCGAGTTTGTTGAGACACGTGCGTTAGTCAATTGTCATTTTTAAATTAACGACGCAAATAACTTTTCCCATTTGTAAAACCGGATACTCATAGGTCGGTGGTAGGCATCATGTAGACTTTCTGAAAATATTTGTTTCAAATTTAATCAGAAATAAAATATTTTTCATTTGAATTAAAAAAAAATCAGTTCATACAAGACAGTAATATAGTTTTAGGTTTTGGTTATAGGTACATGTAATATATATTATACACAATTAACCTTTCATATTTTATTGTTTCAGTATCAACCGTAGACGTAGACGCGGTATTGGGTAGAACGGCGTCCCTGCCGTGTGACGTCACGCCTGACGCCGCCGAGGACAGAGTGTATATGGTGCTCTGGTTTCGGAAAAGCGGAGGCAAGCCTATTTATAGGTAGGTCTAGTAATTATATTATTTGTCATATACAGGGTGTTTTGAAGATGAGTGTAGGCATTTAGCAGATCGGTAGGGTCCGTCCATACGATCATTTTATAGTATGGGAACTATAGTCCGATTACCTTTAGTTTTTAAGTTATGAGCAAAAAAC
>DWAJ01004112.1:0-13521 GCA_018238005.1 Eurema mandarina
GCCAATCAAAATAAGATATGATGAACTCTAACATCGGTCGGAACAGTTTTACTAAATCGCTTGGGGAAAACGCATTTCGTATTGCAGAAACTAGTTTTAACTGATATTATATTCAGTCAATTCTAGTTTTAACAAAGGCGTTTAGTTAAAACTAGTTCTAACTAGGAAAAACGCGTTCTAACTACCAACTAGTTTTAACTGTAACATATACATACATATTTAATTATGTACAGCTACTATACCCTGTGGTATAACCCTCGGGTCAAAGTTTACTACTATTGTTAAAACTAACCCGATATTTTAGTTTCAAAAAATGTCAATGTCGAAATGGCGAACCTGTACAACGAATTAATTAAGTTTAATCAAGTAAAGTGCTCTTTTTGGTACTAGTAAAAGCTTAAAATATATGAAATGAAGTTACTGAAAACGTATTTTATGTTAACGAAAATATAAATTTCACAGTAGAGTAAACATCATTCTGAAAATAACCTAAATGAAATTTCATATGAAAATTTTCTCTGTTACCATATCCTGTTCTGACGAGAATTGAAACTTTAAGGCTTATACCTGGAAATCGCGTCAAACCTCTTAAAACGGATGATCAAACAAGTCGTACATAAACGTTATTTTATCGTATTGCTTTCAAGGAATTATATTACAACATTATATTGTGGTTCTATTTATTGTATATTTTAAATATTGTTTCAACTATAGTTCTAATAAATGTATTAATTGTAAGATTAATAAATAGTCTTATGAAATATCATATTATGCAAGTTCGGTTATGTTTGTAAAAATATAGGAACCATACTTATAAAATATTTAGTTGTAAATTGTCTTGTTTCTTAATTCAAGTGTTTGTTTGAATTAGTAATTTGTTTTACCTACAATATAGTAGCTTTATGATGTGATGTGTCTGGATATATCACGATCACAAAAGTTTACGGGACAATACATATTATACATATTATCGTATATCCAGAGATATCTCAAAGCTACTTACGCTTACAACTTTACCTCAGAATGGTAATTTATTATCTAAACAGATAAAAGACGCATTAAAATACTTTTCAAACTCCAAAAATCTTCCTCGCTCCGTATCAATCTCGGCTTGAAAAATAGCCCGTTTTTGAACGTCACGTGTAAATTTGCACGATAGTTGTATATGCGACACTCTAATTGCTGTGAGTGCCTGTCAAAGAAGAACCGGCGTCGCGCCGGTACAATGCCGTACTAAAGGTAATGTGTGAAAAAAACGGGCAAACCGAGTCGCGAAGAGAGCTGGAGTGGTTCCGTAGCTGTGTTCCTTAAATTCTAAGAATTTTACTGCTGCTCGAGTTTGTTGGTAGAATCTCAATAAATAATAAAAATGAAGGATTTCAGTAAAATAAAACAGCATATCGCAGTATTTATGTCAATACCGGCATTTAAACAACAGGATCGTCTTTATGATGAGCGATCATTTCTACGTTCGCAAGACAGGAAATGCTTTGTGAGGAATTATCATTCTTTAGGAAAATGTAAAAGCATTGTCCCCTATAAATTGAAAAATAAAAAAATAAGTTACAGTGTACAGGACCCTGTAAATGCAGACAGACTAAGATTCGGTTAGGTTGTAATGAGAACTGTCTGACGTCTGAATGCGGCTAGATAGCGCGTGTGTCAGATAAGCGCGCAATTGCGAATTTGTTTGCGACGTCGCTACTCGTTTTGTACGTTTTCGTTCCTTCGCTTTTATTTTTGGAAATATCTTTCAACCAGAGGTTAATAAGTAGCTGAAAATATCATAGCGATAAAGTATTTCTTTTATTATTTTTTCAAGCGTAATATATTTATTAGTATGAACTATTCATGCTTAAATAAAGACAAAACTAGAACAAATCCAATCTACTACGTCTCAAGAATAATACAATATGCATAACAAAGAACCGCCACGAATATGAGGAATATGCGCAACTCATTTCGAATTAAGTGCTACATTTCTCCGGCTACCTTTATTTATTAATCTCTTAGCTTGGGGCACGTCACCATGCGAGAGAAATGACGGCTGCCGAAGTTAAGTCGGTTCAAGACGTCTGAGTTATGGCCATTTGTTGGGAGAAGGGATAAAGGCCATTAGGGCGCGTATAATCCTTATCGGCCAACTTGCACTTAGGATTAGCTCTGTCAGGAGTAGCTTTTTCGACCATTGCCGTCTTGTCCAGCTGCGATTAGGGGATTAGAGAACTTCGTCATGGCTATATATATGGCTCTTTATCTTTCTGCTGTCAGAAAAATATTGACATATCTCACAGTAAAAATTTTCAAATTCAAACATATCTCTGAAATTTTTGTATTTTATTATTATTATGCTGTTAAAAAATCTATCAGTAATGTGTGCAAACCAGTGTGTATAATTAAAAAAAAAAAACTTTTGTTCTCGTATTACATTGAAAATTAGTTTCATGGTTTCAGTCGTATCCTTAAGTAACCGTTAAGTAACTTCACGTTAACTAGAACACTAAATTTGAGTTATTTGTTTTTTTTATAAAGCTTAAAAGATAGTCCAAAAACATAATATCCAAATGTACACGAATTGCAACATGAAAATATAAAGTTACATCCGAAAATATCGTAAAATGGAATTCTTAAATGGTCTTGGCAATTGGTTTTATTGACATATACAATGTGACTATTATACGGAAAACTTTTATAGTACTTGATGTTCGAGTTAAATTTCCACATTGGCACCTTGCCTTGTGTCTTGTGGGATACTGAGTCTGAAGCATTATGGCTGTAGATCCACGATATCAGTAATAAAACTTTATATTGGCTCTGCGTGGCTCCCAGCATTATGCTCGTAAATAGCTAACGTCTTGTATCGATAACACTATTGTCTGACTTAACAGCCGTTTTGTAGTACTTCTGCCGTAAATTATAATATGGTTTATGTTTATGATTTAAAATTTTATGGCTTATTCCGATGTTTTTAAATTTAAATATTTCTGCTTTCAAAGTCTATAATTACCTCCATATTTTTATTTTGATTTCAAAGAATCGACTGCTTTGAGTAAACCAATTTCAGACACAAAGGAATTTAGTATTTTACTATAATATACCCACCAATCTTGTATTTTTAAAGAAGTTGCATTTCTTTTTTATTTAATTACATGACTAATAAAAATTATAATCAACATTTTAAACAATAAATATATTTTAAACATTAAAAGATTGAATGGGTATCGTCAAGAGGACTTATCATTAGAATTTTTTAAAACAGAAAACACCAATTCCCTCAATTAAATATTTTAGTGTTTAGATGGTTGATGATGTTGAAAGCGTTATTATACTTTTGTAGACTACGTAATGCAAGCAACAAACAAATAAAAAATTGCTTTGATCCAAAATGCAACGCATTTGCCAATTACATAACCAGCTTTGCATTATCATACAACAAAAGGTAACAAAGAAATATGGAGCGACAAAATGAAGGCGATATTAAAGTTTTGCAACTACAAAAGTTTACCTCGGGACGTTTATCACGTTTACAGTGGTAATATTTTCAAAGCCACAGTATGACACAGATTACTTTCTTTGTACCTACGTGGAAGTGTATTCGTCTGTTTTGCATTTATATTAAACTTTGCATTAATTTTGTCGAGCTAATGTGACGTTAATGTGCGAAAAAGTGGGAATTAAGTATTATGGGTTTATGGCGTTGTAATAATTCTTAATCCGAAAGATTCTAAAACTACTTTGTATCATTTTCCTTTTACGTTAAAATGCAAATTTTCTTAAAAGATCGATTCTACTATTAATCTTTCGCTTAGCAAAAAGCTAAGGATATTTGCATTACAATGAGATTTTGTTGGGACAAATCAATTAATCATAGCCTGCACAAAGCTAGCCCATTAACTTCGCACTTGATAAGGGAATAATGCCGAAGTCCGACAATGGCCGCTCCCTTCGCGTAATCTTAACATACTGCTATCCAAAAAAACCTTATTTATAATTCATTTATAATATTTTCACTAACTACTGAAACTGGCCAAAACAAAATTCTGAAATAATTAATGCATTTAACATGACTTGAAAATCTAAACTTTCAAAAGAGTTTCTAATATTTGCGGATATTTTACCGAAAAATGTCGATGTCGAGCCGTCTATGTTGATAAATGTTCAAAATTTTATTTAACTTTTAAAGTTCGATCGTTTTTCTAAAATATCGGCTATGTTGACATTTTAATACCAGCTTTTAAAATATACGGTGATATTTTTAAACTTACGTTGTATCTGTTTTGGGGATGATACTGACCGTGATTTTTATATGAAAAATAAAAATGTAACACTCAATTGTATTATATTAGGTAAATAGGACAATTCCCTTAAAGTTATTAGTGACACTAAGTAACAACAGAAGTTAAATATATACCAACGGCTTAGTTTTAAATATTGTCGTTATATAACCGGGTTTGCAAGCCAAGTATGGACGCTTAAAAGTTTTAATAAGACATTTCCTTCAGGTCGATACCCCGGACAGCGTGCTCCAAAGTGGCCTAGGTCTCGGACCTGGGCCCGACACAGCTCTCAGGTCGATGGTTGACCCTAGGGACTATGATCGCCTCCGCTTCTTTCAAATGACTGCCGCCCATCCAAACACCTTTGAAGAAACTATACATAGGGTGAGCCAGTTTTCCTGCTCGGACACATTTTCGAATTACTGTGTTTGTGTCTCATGATAACAACATCATTTTTAATATTCTAAGTAAAAGTACAATCTTATTTAACTTAAATGATTTTAAAAACATATAATTCTAGATACAAAATAGACACAATACACAGTACTATTCAAAATTTCAGCAGGAAAACGTTCTGTTATACTCTGGGTGGCAAAGCACATGGGCACTGCAGAGCATATAATGAATGCTACAAAAAGCAGATCACTTAAAAAGGATGGTACACAAAATGTGGAACATTTAGAATATTTTGCCAACAGAGTCATAACAGAAATTCAAAATTCAAAATTTTTCCATCGTATACATTTTGGTTTTCGACATTTGGAATGCTCAAAGAATAGGAGGTGGCTCTCATATTCTGGCTTTTTAAACTTCATGTTTAAAGTTATTTCGTAATTCATTACTTTATTACTATATGATTAATCTAAGGTTAATATAACTATGTCATTAAAATTGCACGGCACGTATTTGCACAGTAGTTTGAATGCATGAAATATATGTCGACTATTTAGCTCACGAAGACGAGTAAGTACGAGTAATTATAACTGACAATTTTACATTCATAATATAAGATTATAAATTTCTATAACATATCAAAAAAAAGAATTACTTTATAATAATAGTCATAAAATATTATATAAATTTTGCTATATGATAAATTTACACAATTTTATACATTTCAATAGAAATATCTATTAAAACACTATGTAATTAAAAACGTATCTTTAGCTCGGGAGTCTAAAGATTGCTTTATTTTTCTTCGCCTACTCGTTTTCGTAAAATAAAATAAGAGGAAGCTCAAGCATGGAAACCTCGCAATTGCGTTTTGCTATTGACGTCGATTATGGAGCTGAGATCCAAAACATGTTATACAAAATATTGTTGCTAATTATAATATTATAGAAGGACATGTCCTTGATATATATTATTTGTCTCGATCTTATAACTAAATAACTTCCATGTTTGTTATAAATAACGTGTACAAGGTTCAAAACCTTTAGCGTAAGGGATAGGAAAATGTGGAATACTTTTATTTTTAGCTAATTAATTATTATTACTACGATATGTAACGATTAGTAGGAATATACTAATATTAGTATAAAAAAAAGGTAAAGCATGATATACATGTTTGCAATGTTCTTTCTGCTATTGATATAAACACCAATTTCTTAAGGAAGTTTAAAATAGTAGGTATATTAAAATGAATTAATCTATATTTAAATATCAAGGACTTGTTCCATCGCTTGCAAGCAATTGATTAATATCAAACAATATTTCGTATAATGTATCTCGTTCCGCCAATAAGTATTTTAAAATATATCATGCCTTCGCCTGTGTTCATTTGTAATTTTATTTTGGTAATCAAAGCAAAAAGGAAAAACATGAGAAAGAGAATGTTGCTTCGCATTATGTGATGAGTCATATTACTTATAATAGTAAATATTTATTTATATGCAACGTATTTGAGTTAAGTTCATCATTTGTATGGCTTGACGAACTTTTATAAAAAAAACTTGTAAAGTATAAAATAAAAGAGAGTCTGTGCTTGTTGCAGTTAAAAGTTCAAGAAGCTATGAAGAAAAAAGACAAATTGGCGAGAGAACAGGAGGAGGTAATTCATTAAAAGTTGCTTTTTGACATTTTGTGTTAAATTTTTTACCAGTCGCAATTTCATCTACGTCTAAACCTAGATAGTAAAAGTTCCTCTCTCCAAATTATATTCACACATAATTATTAGCTACGTGTTAATAGTTTCACCCGCGTAAAGCCCAATTCCATTCCATCCAATCTTTTTTTAGGATCAATATGATATAGCTCAATACACAAATAATGTAGCTGTTTTTGCAAAACACTATTAAAACCGGTACAGTTAATCTAGGAAATACTCTTTACAAAATCACTAACTACATCCCTTACCACTTTAATGATTAAACGCAAATTTTTATTCATATTTCGTACTTAACGAGTACTTTAGGAAGCCGACCACTTCTAATTAATGCAGTTATCATAAAAATCAATACCCACCCTTTCTTTAAATCAAGTACTTATGACTATATAAATATATAGGTAAGTTACACTACAAATAATCAGTGAATTACCTCACTAAAATACTCAATAAAACATCGTGTTTGAAGTTTGCGAAGTACGCAACTAAGTACTCAATAGCAGTCATACGACCGGCTTCGGGTAATCATGTCCTAATCTTCAGACAAGCCTGTTAAAACTTGTGCCGCTTCAGAAGTCTTCCAAGAAACTTGGATGCCTTTATACACATTCCATTGCTAAACATACTTTATCATTTCTTTGTTTTGTTAAAATTCCTTCTTATTTGTTTAAGAATATTTTTATGTCACACAGCAAATACAAAAATCTTTTAAAACTCTATATACTTGGGCTTTACAATCTCACGGGGATTATTCAAGTTTAGTTGCATCGTTCTAATATAGCCAGTGAAATGATTTAATCACAAATTTTAAACATTCTGTTCTTCTTTACTACATTCTATATATTCATTACTACTTCTTCTTACATACTATTCAACATATTGATAACTTTCAATAATTGTCAATAGAAAAAAAAAAAATGAAAATTAACGCAAGATATTTTATGAACGCACACATTTTTATAACCCTATAACGTTGCACACCCACAAGCTAAACTCGCATAAATTAACTTAATGTCTTCAATACTTTCCTACTTACGTGGAATTGGTCGTTTTACAGCCTTTGAATATTTATTGTCCTGTTCACGATGTAGCGAAACGTTTTGTGAAAATCTTTTTTTTATCGTATTTCACCTCGTTAGCGAATGCCTTTTCACCTACGCAAATGCATACACGGCTATTTTTATGATATTGTCAATATTTATATGTGTTTTTGCGAATCAAAGTATTGACCAAAACATTTGCATACAGAACCTTTTCATAACCCTTCTTAAAATAAACGTGATGATTTTTGCAATAGAGGGATTACCGCCAATAATCTTTTTATGATAGAGTAAATGTTTAGTATGTATTAACATATGCAATATTTTCACAGATACTGAGAGACATTCGGCATGGGCTTATCAATATGGGGAGAGACGGCGTACGAGGACCCTTCGGAGGTATTTCAAAACAATGTCAAAACTTTTGTATCGATCTGAAATACATCAGTATTTAACCTTTCATATCAGGATGTGCTTTTTGGGCACACATAATTTTTTATTCATATCATAAAATATAAAATTATTAGACTGTATTTCAAGTCAATACCTCAATATTATTCAATATTCTAAATGTGTTTCTGTACGTAAAAGTCAAGTCAACAAATATTAGATATAATCATTCAAATTTATGGCTACTCAATGTTTTCTAGTTGCTTTACGGTATTTTGGCCGTTTCAATTTTGGCTATGTTATGTGGGCTGTTGGTGTTATTTAGCGTTCTAAATTCAAAATTGTTTTGGGCTTTATTGGATTTTATTTTGGACTTGAAAACACGAATAAGAGTTTATTTGCTTTTATTTTAATTCGTTAAGGTCAAAATATCGAAGCCGCTAGATGGAAATTATAATCATATGGGATCATAAATTTAAAGCATGTTGCTTGCACGATGTTTTGACACTTAATTTATTGGTCATCTTGACGGAATGCTTATTTTGATATTGTCATTGATTTATCGTTCGGTATCGCAATCATCCGGAATGCTTTCGATGTGCATCCTTCATCAATCATACATTTAAATGAGTCTAATATTGATTCGAACGAACTCATTAGGAGCAGTTGCGTGAAGATTGAATAAATAGAAAACATAAATCAACAGATCACGTTCATCAAGTTACAATGTTTTATTTGCGTCGAAGTGCCAAATGCATGTTTAAAAATATTTTGCATCAACCACGCACGGCTTACCGATGTTCGTATACAGCTTACCTGCAGTGTTGTCAGCGAAACCGCCACTTTGTGGGAGGGCATTAAACGGTAAATTTGTTTGCTATTATGCTAGCACGGATGTTTTTTGTTTGCATTTTTATGGGGTTCATCTCATTGATCTAATTGAAGAATCGTTTGCAGACGACACCTACATGTACGACGATGAGGCGAGAGGTCTATCCGGGCGCGCGGGCCACTGGTACGATGAGCCTCCGTATGAGAGCGACCCGGAAGACTTTCTCATGGGCGGTGGAGCTGGCGCGCCGGCCGCGTCCTTCCAAAACGGAAGGGTCTGTTTTACTCTTAATCTACGAAACGAATCGAGAGGTGAAGGTGTCATATCTCTGAGAAGCGCCGGCGATATAAGCTTAGCGAGGGCTCCACGAAGAGGATTAATAATTCCACAGAGCGGCCCCTACCCGACCACCGTGATACCCCTCCGCACGTCGAGAGATAGGGAGAGCGGGGATTACGCCGCCTCTGACATACAGTCAATAGGATCGAGACTATCCGGCATATCGATAGAATCGAGCCGATCCGAGCGGGATTCTCGGAGAGGTTACCGGCAAATGTCAGGCTATCGAATAGGAATAGATCCGTTATCGCCCGCCTCATCGGATTACGAAGATCAAGAGAGCGAAACTGACTCGCAACATATCGCAACAGTGCATAAGGTAATCGAATTATTATCGAGATCACGTGACGAATGAACTAATAAATTAATGAAATTACTATTTGCATTTGATTTAACATCCCCGAATAATATTTGTGTGTATAATTTTAGTCGGCGGACGATTGTGAAGGAGTTTCAAACTTAGTTGGTAAAGTTCGGGGGCTGAGGCAAGATGTACAAAGAAAGATATCGAGATTACGGCAAGAGCGTGGGCCGGAGGGGTCGGAGCGGCGCACGAGCGCCGACCAAGCGTTCCCATGTTCTAATAGCTCTTTTGAAAGTCTTCCCAGCGGATCAGGCAGTAGTGAGTGAATTCATTAAGTTACTTGACTGTGTTAATATAAATATTTGTAAATAAGTTTTGTCTTTCTTTTCTATGATCCAATCGCCCCGAGCTGAAATGCATTGAATAACCGACTGACATGTCAACATTTCTACTAATTTTTTGAGAACCCTTTGTTTGTGATACGTTTAGCTAGCTATGTAGAGGAAGGTGTAGGCGTGTATGAATGTAACGTTTATGTGCAGGCACGCAGGCATTGGTGCGAGCCGGTAGTAATCATTCATCTCTCTCGGCAGAAGAAAACATAGAATTAAGTCCGGCCGGGCGGAGTTTACTGGTTCCGCAAATGCTGTGTCGCGCGCGGGCACTCGTCGATTACGTTCCCAATTTATATGAAAAAGATGCTTTGAGATATAAGGTTAGTTGTCTTAGAGTAAAGACTATTTTATTAGTTCTTATACTTAATTAATCTTAAAGATGACATACAGTTCAGATTATGCTAATATAATATTGAAAGTTAAATATTTGGATATTTTACGTAAAGTTTATAGGCTAGTATTAATTTTATCACAGAAAGGGGACATCATCGAGGTGATCAACATGAACGCATCTGGCGTATGGCGGGGTGTAATCAACAATAAAGTTGGAAACTTCAAGTTTGCCAACGTCGAGGTGCTCTCTGAAAGGGACACGGCTAGAACAAGGACTTTGAAATGGTGCAAAAGTCGAGAGAGGCTCTGGGAAACTAGACCGAGAACTGTTGAGGAGCTGTTAAGAAGAATTGACCTGCCTGAATACGCTATTGCGTTCGCTAGAAACGGCTACGAAGACATAGAACTGTTCAAGGAAATTGAGCCTTCTGACTTGGACTACCTGGGCATCATGACTCCGGACCACCGGACGCGTATTCTCGCTGCCGTACAACTGCTGCATCAGCTTGAGTGTAAATATCTTCTTTTATAGTTAACATAGAATCATTATTACCTTTAAATATTTATTAACTTATATTTGCTAGTCTCAATCTCCAAATAAAAGAAAAATAACTTAAGAAAATTTGAAGTTATATTTTTCTCTAGCTAATGTCACGTTCATCATTCATTCGCAAGCTAATGTCAGCAATTAACTTCAAAATTAATCAATGTAGGTGGCGAAGGTGAGGGCGAGCCAGAAGGTGGCGGTTCGAGTTCGGAGGGCGGAGAGTCACCGTTCGGTAGACGTCAATTCCCGCGGGACTCCGGCTGCTATGAGGCCGGGGTGGGGGTCGGTGGAGTGCGCGTTCGTACATCTCCCCTTGTTCACAGAACTGAAGAGTCATCGCACAGGCCTCCGGAGCCGGCGCCTCAGGCGAAACGCTCCATCCGTCGCCGCCAGCCCGACGATGCAGAATGCGATCGAATCGAGAGGTATCCGGGAACGGTAGGCGAGAAGGCAGTAGTTCGCACCGGGGGGTTGCCGGGCGGCGCGCGGGACGACACGTGCGAGTCCGATCACAAGTTGAACGTGGTGAAGTTCGTGGCGGGCGAGACGTGCGTGTCGGAGAAGAGCAGCGACAGTGGCGTGAGCAGCTCGTCGCTGAGCTCGGCGCACCCGCACCGGCCCTGAGCGCGGCTCGGCGCGCCCGCGCCCCCCTAGACCACCGCGACCGCCCCGACCCCGGCGCGCTCGGGCCCGCCTCGCTCTACTCATACCCAAGCTGAAGCAACTCAACATCAAAATGTTCAACAAGAAACTATCGACTAAGATACTAAATAAATTTTGCGCCAACCGATACGAACCGATATGAAAGTTGATACATACATAGTGCCATTCACGATCCGCTATTTTGCGAGTAAGAAATGAATTTGATCAAAAAATTGTATTCTCCAGGAGTATCTATGTAGATTAGGAGTTTATCATTACAAACCTATTTAGTTTTTTACAAACATAAAATCTTATATTTAAATGGAGAACAGCAGCGGATAGTGCCTGGCTCTATTGTGTGTGCCCTACACGCTCAAATCTGCCATTTTATTTAGACCTTTTGGATCAAGCGTTTACCAACTTTTTCAGAACGTTAACAATTTTTCCTAGCATCGCATTTATAGATTTAGTAATAAGACTGACGATCAAATAGGAACACTTGACGTATTTTTCACCATAATAAGTGATTGTTATAGAAATTTTGACTAAACTATTACGCTTTTTTACTATTATTAGATATTATCTGGGTACAGTTGTTAAGGGTGAAATTAATCTGTTAGATCTTTATGTGGAATACGACATTGCAATAGTTCGTGTGTTCTTTCTTTCTACACATATTCATTAGTCAATCTGATGTACTATCCGTTTATACAGTTCAACTAGCATTCTGTTTGTAACAGGCATATTTTCTTGATATAGCCAATTAATGTAGATTTAGTTGCTTTATAAGTAGGTACTTATTATTCTTTAAATAGACGTCGAAACTTATAGAATAAATTTTAGTTTTTCAAAAATATTAAGATTTCTTAACGAATAATTTTATTTATTAAATAAATTCCGATAAGCCTTAGTTGAAAGTGCGTTATGAGCGCTCTATGGATAGCAATAATTGTATATATCACTTATAGATAGGTTAATTATTATGTTGAGACTTTATAATTTTAAGAGAGCTTTATGAGAAAGTCGCGTGTATATACGTGGGTAGTGTAGGAATGTGAAATTTAAAATTTCGCCCAATTCTTCCCGCTGGATTTACGTATTTCCCCTCTTAGACAATCGTTGTGAATTTTATAGGTAACTCTGATATTAAATTAGGATATAGAGGAACGGCTCGGTTGGATTGAGCTCGGTTTAACAAACTTCTGTTATAATCAATATTAATAATAATTTTAACATTTATTTTTCTCTTTGACATCTATAAAATGATGTATAATATGTATATGTAAAATTATATAATTGTTTCACGTGGTTCTCGGCATTTGAAATGCAAATTTATTTACATTGGCGTTAAGGTTTTCTGTAAAGGCTGTCTTTTACTTAAAATATTAGACGTGGTATCGTTTGCGGTACTTAATATTGTGAATAGCAAAATCTTTTCATGAATTTCATTTTCAATCATGAACTAGTCTGAATTAAAATGTAAATAGATAGATGTTTGTTAACTGTATATTGTAGATAGAATATGTTTCTTTAACAATTATTGTATATTCCTTAATTATTAAATATCTTTGATTAATTTTTTAAATATTATATACATTTATATTATTTATATTTTTCGGTCGCTCTTAAGTAGGTTATGATTTGCTGTTATTATTAACAATAATCAAGATGTGATTTTGTTCATTTCAAACATATCTCGTTCTACTTGTGTTTTAGCAATTTTACGCAATACAGTACTTTGGTAGCAATGTTTATATTTTTTTAAACGAACCTTATGTAAGTTTATAATTCTACAAACATGGATTTTAAATAAATATATCCAAAATATTTGCGAGTTGTTTGATTTTATTGTAAGGAAATCCTGTACCTATGTAATATACAACATTTTATATTAATTGCATTACCTTACTTTTTGTTATTCTATAGCCATAATACCCAATAGATTCAAACGATTCTATACTATAATAACATTATAAATGCTATATAATACTTATATTGAAATATTAATATAAAAAAACAATGCAATATTTGTTTTAATTCCTTAAAAGAAATGCGAAAGGCGTTCATATGATTTTTAATAAAAAACATTTGACGCTCATAAACATTGCGACATACAACAAACGAAACATTTATTGTATACTGCTCATAAAATAATCGTTAAACTGGTGTCTGTTATAACTTAAATGGTCTATTAAACTATCGTAACTCCTATGAGTTATAATAACATTTATTTTTTTCGTATATTAGTATTTAAAAATGTTCAGCAAATGTATAAAATATATTTTTTTTTGCTTACAGTATATAAAATAAGCACAATG
>DWAJ01004113.1:0-13520 GCA_018238005.1 Eurema mandarina
TGTGCACGCCGGCCTCTACCAGGAGGAGTGCCTCGCTATAGACACGGATGTGCAGCTGATCGGTGAGACTGTGTTCATTATATACTACTTTGATGTCGTTACAATTACTTATATAGTTTCACAAATATCTACACATTATTACAAATGTCCACTGATATACATTCATCTGTCATATCTATTTTCTATTATATTTTTGTTCCATTGCAGAATTCTCATAGTCCTAGAATGGAAGGCACAACGTTTCTATTAATTTTTAAATTTTATACTAGGTTGCGCGCCCGGAAATGTGGCAGAATCAGTAGTACTGGAGCGGGAAGCAGAATCGACGCTAACATTCGCCGAGGGCGCAAACCGGGCCTACGCTGGCCACATGACGCTCAAGTTCTCACCGGACGCCACCAGCACCATGCAGCATCACAAGCACTACTGTCTCGAGGTGTCCGACAACTGCTCGCCCACCGTCGACCACTGCATCATACGCAGCGCTAGTGTTGGTTAGTATCTACATATTTGTTGTTTACTAGAATCTGTTAACTTTGACTAACCCAATTCATTTATCAAAAGGATTTCAATAGATTTTTTTTAAATAAAATATATTTAAATAATACATAATAACAGCTAATACGACATTACAAACGAATTTAAAACTAAGACGTCGGAATGTAACAGTGGGAGCGGCCGTATGCGTATCTGGCGCAGGCGCAAATCCGGTGATCAAGCACTGTGATATAAGTGACTGTGAAAACGTGGGTTTGTACGTCACGGACTATGCGCAAGGCGCGTACCAGGACAACGAGATCTCGCGGAACGCCCTCGCCGGCATCTGGGTGAAGAACTTTGCCAACCCGATCATGCGCCGCAACCACATACACCACGGCCGCGACGTCGGCATATTTACCTTTGAAAATGGACTGGTGAGTCACTTATTATTTATGTATTTAACCTTTCAATTGTCTCTGTGAGAGATGTTTGAAATGAAAACTCTTATAAGATTTTGTGTATCTGACTGTCAAGACTCAATATTAATTCAATAACGCGTGAAGGTATCCAATTGAATGTTCAACCTTATACAAGTTAATTAAATGAGAGGAACAGCATAATTCTACCCTCTCTTAGCGTTTCCGATTAGCACTTAGACTGCACTTAGCACTGTTTTATGTTTTTGTTGTTGAACCTAATATTTAAAATCTGAGTATTTATAAAGTGTAATGTCGGTTTGAATACAGTTTTAAATATATTTGTGTTTTATTAAATTCTTGTGTAAAAATATAATAACATTTTTAAAAAATGCAGGGTTACTTCGAGGCCAACGACATTCACAACAACCGGATCGCCGGGTTCGAAGTGAAAGCCGGCGCCAACCCCACAGTAGTGCACTGTGAGATCCACCACGGTCAGACCGGCGGCATCTACGTGCATGAGTCTGGCCTCGGACAGTTCATAGACAACAAGATACACTCGAACAACTTTGCGGGCGTCTGGATCACCTCCAATAGCAATCCCACCATACGCAGAAATGAAATATACAACGGCCACCAGGGAGGCGTGTACATATTTGGAGAGGGCCGGGGACTGATTGAGCACAATAATATTTATGGCAATGCTTTAGCTGGAATTCAAGTAAGTGCTGAATATTTCTTTTAAATCACTTATGTATCGAAATGTGATAAGGAACTTCATTCCAATAATATAGAAATATATAAATACAGTGTATATAATGTACTTTTTAACTGATTTTACGATATTTAAATTGTAATATTGTTGTTCTCTTAAAGATTCGCACAAATAGTGATCCAATAGTGAGACACAATAAAATACACCATGGACAGCATGGAGGTATATATGTGCATGAAAAAGGACAGGGTTTAATTGAAGAGAATGAAGTATATGCCAATACATTAGCCGGGGTGTGGATCACTACCGGCTCTACGCCGGTGCTGAGGCGTAATCGAATTCATTCGGGAAAACAGGTAAGGTTCATTAAATTAAGTTGTTGATCAAATCTTTTATATTTATATTTATTTACAATACAATTAAACAAGATAATAAAATAAAACTTAAATGCAAAATATTTTTAGGTCGGCGTGTACTTTTATGATAATGGCCATGGTAAATTAGAAGATAATGATATATTTAATCATTTATATTCTGGCGTTCAAATCAGAACCGGAAGTAATCCTGTTATTAGAGGAAATAAGATATGGGGTGGCCAGAATGGCGGTGTTTTAGTTTATAATGGCGGTCTTGGCTTATTAGAACAAAATGAAATATTCGATAATGCCATGGCCGGAGTTTGGATAAAAACAGACTCAAATCCCACCTTAAAAAGAAATAAAATATTTGATGGTCGCGACGGCGGAATATGCATATTTAATGGAGGAAAGGTGAGTCATATTTCATAGTTCTATCAATAAAAATTATGCATATGATGTAAGATCTTAAATGTAATATTCATATGATACATGATATATTCATAGGGGTAGAAAATACATGATTTGCTAGATGGCTTCACCTTCTTGTTACTTAAAAACTTCGTTGCTGTAACTTATTCAGCACTTTAACTTAATTCAGACCACATTGACATTTTAAATGTATTGTGTTGATAATTTTATATGTATGTATATTAAAATGATTAATGGATTGTGTAATCAGGGTGTGCTGGAAGAGAACGATATATTCCGCAACGCGCAAGCGGGCGTGCTGATATCGACGCAGAGTCACCCGGTGCTGCGCCGGAACCGCATCTTCGACGGGCTCGCGGCCGGCGTCGAGATCACCAACAACGCCACCGCTACGCTTGAGCACAATCAGATATTCAACAACCGCTTTGGAGGTAAGCCCAAAATTGTATAACGTTTTTACACAATCTATATATATAAAAGAAAGTCGTGTTAGTTACACCATTTATAACTCGATAACGGCTGAACTGATTTGGCTGAAAATTGGTGGGGATGTAGCTTAGAACCAGGAGAAGGACATAGGATACTTTTTATCCAGTTTCCAAGGGAATAATTTTTTATGAAAGTAAACGCGGACGGAGTCGCGGGCAACAGCTAGTATATTATAAAAGTAAATGTTTGTGAGTATCTTTGAGTGTATGTTTGTTACTCTTCACGTTTGTTTGGTTCGATCGATACTGTTTAGATTGTTGTAGCTGTACCGACTTGAAAATTATGAAATAACTATTAAATCATTTCAATATACTAAAAGAAAATACGTATCACTTTATGTTTAGCAAATTTTTGTTTTGCTTTTTAGTTAAAGTCGGTTTATTTTTGTTAAAAATTCTTTTATTAGATGCATCGTTATCACTTTCATGTTGAAGTATTTGTTATCATGTATGAAAATAGTACTTACATACAAACATGATTTACATAATTATATATGTACTTATACAACCATACGATATAATAAAAAAAACATTGCACAATAAAACAACGATTGAACAATAAAAAAAGTATACTATTATTATTTATCACTTATATTAAGTCTGCATATAAAAAAGGGTGTGAAGCTGAATTTATGGCGCCTTAAAACGTCAAAGATTCCAATCATTGAGGCGGGCGGTGCGTTATCGACAATACATAGAAT
Organism: Eurema mandarina; assembly: GCA_018238005.1. Taxonomy (NCBI): domain Eukaryota; kingdom Metazoa; phylum Arthropoda; class Insecta; order Lepidoptera; family Pieridae; genus Eurema; species Eurema mandarina. The sequence continues at coordinate 3,592 of DWAJ01004113.1, forward strand.
AATATTACTCACCAGAAACGCTCGTTATTATTATTTAAACGCTATATTATATTTCACGGTTGTTTGGTAAAGGTATGAGAAAAGGAAGTCCATTCTTAGTTTTTTTGGCTAGAGGCGCTTAGGTGACGTAGGAATTTCATTCAAAAGCCCGTTCATTGATCGTTTTGTTAACGTAAAATTTGAAAAAAAATAGGCCCTTAGCGACGTGCCGTCTACATTGTTCCCTGGTATACAGCGTGTTCTCAAAATGCTTATAATTATTTTCTGTTATTCATATAATGTAAATAATATTGTACGCTTTGCTTTGCTTTGCATATTGTACCTGTAAACATTAACAACCTTATCAATAAAAGTGATATCTTTTAACCAACACTTAATTAAACAACTGTTAATTTAGTTGTGACTAATTTAATACAAATAAACTATTAACTCTTAACTATCATGTATAAGGATATAATGGACTCGAACAGCAGTAGAAATCATTTAATTAACTCTTAAGATTTCTACAATAATACATTAAACAGCTTAATATTTATTAATAGCTCGGCTTAGAATGCAATAAAGAATGACTGTAATACTAACATAGATCTACGTTACTAGATAAAATAGTTATATTTCATATAAAACCAAACATGACTCAGTTTTATTTATTTTAAAGTTATTTCTCATAAATTATTCATTATCTAGTTGGATCAAAAAGAGAAAAAACTTTAATTGTTTATTGCAGTTATTCTCGATGATAAAAATTTATGAATAATATTCTTCTATCTTTATGCAATACATAATATGTTGTTATTTCATATGTTATAATGTATCTGTATTATCTACGTATTGTCCAAAAAATTAAACTAGCCTATGTTCTCTCGTTTTATTTCACAATATAATATTGCCATAGGGTTTCTTGTGGACTCGTGACGATGTATCTCGAAGGTTTTCAAAATATTTTTACATATTAGTATACCTACATATAACATATAATATGCAATATATTATTACATATTATTATTCAGTTTATAGGCCAAAACGGTATTTACACAGCGAAAGCCCCTAAAGACGTTATTCAAAATAATGTTTATAAAATGAAAAAGTATCATCTATAATTTTAATTTCTTTAACATTGAAGTAAATTCATAAGAAATGAAACTAAGTTATTTCCAAAGCGTTATTCCATTAATTTTTAAGTATCAGATGTTTTGTTTAAATTAAAATGTGATGATACATTAGATTCATAGCTTTAACGATAACATTAGTCACACCTACTCGTTAAGATATCATCTAAATGGCTTATCCTAATACGCGTTATATAATGAAGGGTAAACTTTCTATATAAGGGATATTGTTATGTTAAACGATAAAAAATTTTAAGCATTTAATGCAAATCATTGGCTTTTTAACAGAAAATGAACAGTTTTTATTATTAGGTTCTACGTGTGTTTTACTTTTACAATTACAATACATCTTAAGACTATTTTTTTCAAATACGGCAAACACCAATACAGCCAATGAAATATTTAAGTATTGAAATAGTGTCAAAAGTGTTTAATGTTTACTTAGTTTACACGATATATATTAACTAATAAAAATTTTAAATTAATGATCGAAATAGAAATGTTAGTTTCAATGTGCTACCGATTTGTTTACTAATTACGTAATACGGTTTACTTACTGTTATATAAGCCAAGGGCACCCTGTATGCGCCATAGTTAAGATCGCGTGCTACCTTCGCACCATAAAAATGTCGCCCGGCTGCGGGACGTCAGACGCGCCGACAATTCCCAGAACGGTCCATTTGTTGAGCTAGTTGACATTTTTAACACACACCTATTCATTTCTATCTATTTATTAAACAGCTCGGAGCCCATCAGAAATATTACCTATTGATAACTAGTGCATTCCTAAATGTTAGAATATTCTAGAAAAAGAAAAATAATACTCACTAAACGGGTTCCTTATGAATGACAAAAACTTTTTAACCAAAAGTCGTATAGAAAATGTATTATTATCTGCACGGAAAATAAAATTAATACCTACTCTTTTAACTTTTATTACGTTTGTTTTTTAACTCACAATTAATTAGTAAATGTGAAATGATAATTTACTTATGCGTTATGTTGAAGTTCACATCAAAAGGTCGCATGCAACGATCGCGAATGTAACCCGATCGATTAGTACGCTATCAATTTTTTGTAGCTTATGCGGGCGATGGCGCCGTCTGTACTCCAATGATTAAGTTGATAGACAAATAAACTTAGTTCCTATGTAACAATAACCTGGCGCCCGGCGGTCGGGCTTCAAATTGACGTATGACAATGTGCCTACACTGATTAAAACTCTGTTGTAACTGAAAGCGAGTTTAACCAGAACACTCGAACGCAGATCCCAACTAAGCTTGTCTTTTGGGTTGGTACGTATTCAAATGTAAAAAACCTCATACACGTACCTTTTTTTAATTTGACACGCCTAGGTAATTTCAGATATTATGTAGCTGTGCTCAAGACATAACAAATCTTTAAATGGATTTATTGACATTTTTCGAGTAGAATTAACTCATAATTTTGACACTATCAATTCTTAACAATTCTGCCGGGGTGATAGAAAATAATTAATATTGACAGTGAGAGAATGACTACCAAATTCGCGCGCTGTCAAGCTGAAGCATAAATGAACGTCCGCAGCATTCCGTTTTACAAGTGATAGTACGTATGTGAATAGCTCTCAAAATAGACGACATTCCTTGATGAATACTTTGCATATTGCGACTGTCTATTTATTGTTGTACACTGTTGAAATTCTTGAAGTAACGCGTTTCGAACCACATACCAAGTAGCTATACGACCGATAATGTTTCGATTTTTAAGAGTTGCGATGCGTTCAGGTAACCGACACCTAAACCATAGCCTAATCCTTACTCATACTATAAACTCAATAGTTTGTGAAGATAGACCACTATTGAATATTTGTTACTTTATCACGAAAAAACTACTATACATTTGGATTTCGTTTGGCAGATAAATAAAGCCCAAAGGAATATATAGAATGATTTTTATCCCCGTATAGCCCTGGTAACAAAAACTACGCGAGTAACTCCGCCGTGCGTGGCTTGTATGATAAACTCTTTTATTATTCACACGTCTTGGAATAAAAACTTCCGACTGAATGGCCCCGGCCGAGAGACGCCACGCATCGAATTACTTTATTGGATTATCTGCACTTTTGGTCTCTTTTAGAACTGAACAATTAACAAACGTGATGGAAACGACAAAAAATATCTTAAGCTTTTTTGTGTTCATATAAATTCGCGTAGACGCCGCAGCGCTTAAATACTTCTGAGAAACTTATGCTTGTAAAAAATTAACTATTGTAGTCGCTTTGCATTTATGGTGTGATGTAGGTAAGATTATTCTTTTTTACCTTTCAAATATTTATGGCTTCCTTTTTATACGAAAATAGTCCACAAAAGTCTGATTAATTATTGCCAAGAATTTTAGTATCATATATTGTATTGAATTATGGTATAGAATTTAGATTGTGGGTAAACCAACAATGTTTTATCAAGTGAAGAGGAAACCCTACAGAGGTTGCCATGGAAACAAATTGTTACAATATTGAAATACTCACTCTGAATTTTTACATGACTCCTCGCGGGGTTGCGGTCGACTACTGTCTTCTGCTGCTGGCGCCTATTTCAAAATTATGAAATAATTATCCAATATTAAATAAAAATATGTATTTCAAGATTAAGAGTTTAAGATTATAACATCAAGTAAAATATACATGTAATGATATGAATTCTCATTAAAATACCTATTTATATATTATAGGGAATAGATCTTTTAATGAGCACGAAAAATTCTGACCACAAAATATAAACTTGTTAAGTCCGTACATCCTTCCTGTTTATATGACTAACCACATAATAACTTATGTCACCTTTATGAAATGACGCAAATTTTATATGTATTAATTGTATTCTGGTTTAGGTCTGTGACGTCACAGTTATGGCTTACCGACCTTAAGTGTACAATTTTATGGAGCAGTATAAAATAAATATGTCCTAACATAAATTGTTTTTCATGTTGTAACTTAAGGTGGTGATAACAGTTTATTTTTTCTAAACTTAGTTCTTAATAATGCAAAGCTTGGAATTTCAAAATGAACAAATATTAAGTTTATACTCATGTTTGTTTTGCTTAAACAATTTAACCCGGACTATTTGGTAAACTTAAGTAACATGAAATATGTTGTTAACTTGTTACTAGAATAATTTAAATAAAAATAATATCATCATATCAAAGACATAATATACTTGCCTGTTTTATGGTTAATGGTGTAGCTTATGGGCAAGCAATTATCTGAAAGACTTAATATTCACTTAACAAATTTAAATGCTCATATTTAATTGCAAATACTATAAATCTTATGACATAGATTAAATAGGCAGGGAGCGAGACATTGTCTTGGTATATTAATTCATATAATTCATATTTAGATCGAAGAGGGGACATCCTATATAGTGCTCCTAAAAATAACAATTTAAGAAATTAAAGACTCCATATCAATTTTCACTAAAGTGGAAGATTATTGATCAAAAATATCGAAGACTAAATATTTTTTTTCGGAATTTAAATCGGCACTGCGATTAAAAGATCTTGATTAGCTAATTTCTGAATAAACTGTATCAAAACAAAGGGCCTAGTTTAATAATCATATATCTAATTTACCAATAGAATATCTCAAACTGCGCCAGCGCTCAGACTATCGTTATTCCTAACAATGTTTGTCAGAATCAATCTACATAATGTGTACCTGCTGATATTAATTCAATATAAACACTTCTCGGTTGAACTGTACCAGCAATTTGTTTAGTAAGTCGTGCATTCTAGCAGAAACTATCATTAAGTCACCACTTTTAATGTTATCTGTGACGATTTTGCATAGCAAATGACAGATATATGACATTCAAGCGTATGCATGGAATGTTTCCGTCTCAATGATTTATTGCTCCCATACCATTATTGAATGTGATTTACATTTTTTTTCTAAAATGTACCTGTAACTGTTTTAGCACTCGTCATGAATCTAATTATCCTATATGTAACATAAAAATAAACGCTTTAGTAACCCGGTAAAATTATAAGATTAAGATAGGTAAACTTCAATCCCTTTCTTATCGGGTATATGAACTTTGAACTAGTAGCTTTTTTAGGTTTAATAGGTCCTATCGTATTGATTCCTTTTGAAATGTCAGTAATATGCAAATTTCGACATTTGTTATTACAATATAATATTTTATGTAAAATAAAATCCAATATTGTGTAAAATAAAAGATGGTACGTAATGTGAATACATTATATTACATTATTTTACATAATAAGACTATAACCAATTACCAAAAAAAATGAGTATCGTATCACTATCTGCCGGACGAATTTAATTATCACAAAAGATTTGTATACAAACATTTGAGTCCGGAAGCATCTCAACAATAAGCGCTTGCTCGGATCGTTCAACAAATCTATTTGTCTGCTAATACTACGTAAACATAGCTCAGATATTGATATTACACAATTATATGTATATGCATATAAGTTACATTACGTACAGATTGCTACAAAAGTACACATTCGACATTATCAAACGTCTGAACATTAGAACATTTAATTGGTTGAATACGTATTTTGATAATGAGAATAAAACTTATACATATATATGAAAAATAAAAAGACTTCTAGAATAAATTCTAACGTTTAATAAAAAGCGCTGGTTTTGTTAAAGACTAAAATTTTATCATAAGGGATCGTAATTGCTAATTTGTATTATAAGTAGGTATGCGATGTCTAAACAAGGGCGTTTTCAACTCTTGACATTTATTTATTGAGAAAAAGATTAACTTATTCATTTGTAAAACGAAATGTCATTTGATCAGAAGCGCATTTCTAAATTTATTTAAATTGAAGTGAATAACTTATATAAAAATGCAAAGATACTCCACGTTTTCGCCAAATATCAAAGCACCTATTTCCAGTGCCCTAATTAATTAAATTTAATTTAAATTCATACTCAAAACTTTATACCTAGATCCTTGCATTTATTATTTATGGATTACACTATAAAAAGTATAGTTATAGGTACGTAAAGTTATGGCTTGCTAGAAGATTTTAAAAATGTCACCTACTGCAAATGACAAGTTATAAATAGATCGGTGCATTTCAATTTACTCTCTTTATATATTTATAAGTATATATAAAACAAACTTCTTGTCTTATTCCGGTTCCCAAGAAACGCTGAATGGTAGTAAATCGCGGCCACTGATAACAGCGGTAGCTCTGCCAAATTTCGCTGCCGACTGCGAACATGACGTCCGTGCGAACTGTTTCCAATGTCTCGTACCATACGAGCTTATAAATATAAAATACTCCACATCAATTGAATTCTTTATATAATTCTACGAATGTTTTTACACCTAGCTGTGTGCCTATATTTTTATTATGAATGCGACTGCTCATATTAAATATTTTTAAGACGAGTTAAATCGAATAATAAATATGTATTTGTTTGTGTTTTTCGGCAAATACTGATCAAGGACGCGACGTATATACCGTCGAGCGACAACGTAAAGACCTAAAAAACATAACTAGGTATTTAACCTACTGATCTTATGTCTAAATCATCAATCATCTAGTTATAGATAAAATTAAAGTTATATTGTAAAAAGCTAAAAGCCTTACTTTTTAAACTCGAAAACGCGAGGCGTGGCCTAACGTACGACATCCCAACACAAATTCTGCTTCTTCTTCCAATAGGAGTTTCTATTCACATAAATTAGAGTCAAACAAAATTAACCATACATTTCGTGCTAGAATGGAAAGCGACTGTTCAATCACCATCTACACGAGTAAGTGCATCCACATGTACACTACACACATACACGGATGACTCACAATGTTTATACGCATTATTTCCTATCAATATATAATGCAAAACACTGATAATAAATTTGACTGTCTATACTGCTACTTTGATTTGTTTGCAACTATTTTCAAGATCACAATTCTCCTTTCAAATTGTTTGTCGATGTAATATTGATTTTTTAAAAGGACATTCATTAAAGGGCTAACGTAAAAACTGAATATAAACACTCAAATATTGGATATTAACATAATCGGATATTTCATTAAATAATTCTGACAGAAACTTAAGACAGACCCAATTATTTGCCCACGACCCGAACGTTGTTATAGTAAGATTTTATTATTTTATAAAACAAAAACTTAAAATTATATCGGAATGGAAATAATGAAGTTTGTTAAGTTTGGAGTTATAATTAATGAATGTATAGCCATTGAACATGGCTTCACTAGAACTCCTACGTTCGAACCGGACTGCACATAATTTTCTTGAGTATCATAATTGACATAAGATATAACACTATAATATAATTTAAATACAACGAATGACCTGCAACAAATAATAAATCAATAGTTGATAAAAGAAAGTCACAAAAGCACAGGATGGTCGAAAACACGTGATTTTATACAAATTGGAAGTATGATAAGTAAATATACATATAAGAGCTGAAAAGAAACTTCAAGGTACTAATTCATACAATTTTTTATCTCTTATCTACCAAAGCCGTCGCAGGTAAGACAGCGTCGTCAAAGCCAATCACCAAACCAACAATCCCAACTAGTCTAGTCTACTATCGTTCCTATGTTGAAGATATACACTGACAGACCTTTGGCCTGACATTTATTAAATCTTGCTATTTATAAACCCTTGTGTTTTGCTCTGTAGCTCTGTAATCTGTATATTTAACTAAAACATGTTATATACAATGTCGCCTGCTACAGAAAATGAACTTGTAGAAATATGACATACGGTTAAAGCTCGATTAGTCCGTCGAAATGGTCTAGTTTTAACTAGTAGGGCATAAATCAACGCTGTTTATTCTAGCTCAGATCAAGACGTTCGCTCCCACTAGTGCAATTAGCCACCCGTGGAGCCAGCTACATAGCATAATATGTTTGTAAAGAGACTCAATTAAACCTTCCTTGTAGTTTATTTCTTAAATTGTTTGTTTTATAAGTTACGAGTGCTAAAGTAAATGATGTTTAAAAATTTCTGTGTCATCTTCGATTTTAAGTTAACCTTCTAATACTTTGTAGTTTGTACTAAACCAAGAAGCTTTATTTTCTATTCTGTTAAAACAAAGAACACTTGATGCGCAAATAAATTTGTTTGTCTCTTACTATTATATCATATATCTATTACAGTAATGTAAAAAGCAACATTTCTATACGCACCAATTAAAGTCGAATTAATTTTGATTATAACATATATTCCTTTTCAAATATAAAACAAATAAATCACTCAGGTTATTGGTTAGTTAATAAGTAATCAATTGAATTGAGATTCAAAAGAACTTAAAACCATTTGTTTGTTTGTTTGTAGAATTGAAACTTATACATATTGAATTCATCACATAATATTGAGTTATTACTTGCTTTATACATAATTCATCACGGCCCAGTCAGAGTTGAACAATTTATGATGGCAGGACCGCAGGTGTAGCGTGTAATTACTGCATAACTAGTGTTATGAGACGTTTGTTTGTTTGCTGATTTTTATTAACACCTAACTTACTAAACAAGAAACATAACAAATCAAAATCTTCAAAATTTATAAGGATCTAGCCAGCCTTACGCGACTTCGTTTACGCTGAACCTCTACTACCTAGAACCATTTAAGGTGATGTAAAAAGATGGGTGTAAGGTATACGGTACACCTTACACATATCTTTTTTTCACTACTTCAGAATCGTGCTTATACTTCAATGAATATTCTAAGAAAAGAACGATCGCAGTGCAGTTTCTATCCTAATACGTATAAACTTAACATTACATTAGGCAATAATATTTTATATCATATACTTAATAATATAGTAGATTATTGCTTAGTATTGTAAGATATTGTTTCTGATACAATGCTTATAAATGTGATTACCAAAATCAGTCCAGAACTAAATAGATTCGTCTTGATTGATCTTCTAAAAATACAGTACCTAGGTTTTTTTTATATTAACTGACTTGCAATTACTTCTTAGATGGTAAAAAAAAACTAAAAAAAATGTATCCTATCTTTAAGCTACATAAGTATTTTCTAATATAATCTTCTCGTTTAATATTTTAGCTATTATTATCTCATTATGTAAATAATTGGATATTTAAAAATATTATATTTGATCACTTGTATGTTTTTACATTAAAAAACATGTCTCATCGATTATCTAGTTTATAACAGATAGGTATGTCAAATTTAAAATATTTCATCGTACATCAATAAAAAAGTAAAAGAAAATATTTTACATGGGGTTTTAAAATCTAATTAGATTTTATTACGTAGCGGTAACCGTGTCACGTCAATCTTTTTTTTTTCATTTATGCGATCATTTTTTGTCAAATCTCAATATTATATCACGATTCATAATAGAACGTGACATCATACGCAGAGTTTTTACATTCTCTTTTCACGTCGGCTCTTCATAAAGCCATCTGGATGTACAAAACGTATTGTAACTACATACAAACTACACATAAGAACTTTTAATCGACAGAAGGTTCTCAATAGTTAATTATTAGTACCTATATGTGTACGGTTAATGTCGCAAAATTAAAAAAAAGTTAAATACACTACTTAATTAATTATATAAAATTATTTTCGTTTGAAGTAACACGTTTTGCTTATCCAATTAGCAATGTATATATAGATAGAGATTATTCTTGCTTATTTTAAATAGGTATGTATTTTTATATTATTTCATTCCAGGATCCCTCCAAGGTCTCCTCATTTTGGAAATTGTTAATATACAATTAAATATAATAGAAATCACCCTAGATCACTATTTGTATAATATAATATATAAATATAAT
>DWAJ01004114.1:0-13518 GCA_018238005.1 Eurema mandarina
GATAGTGCTGATGAAGAAGATTTTTAAAAGAAGAGAAAGTAGAAGCTTTCCTTATATTTAAAGGTAAGGAGTTCCAAAAAGATACAGCAGAAACAGTGAAAGATTTGTTATAAAATTTAGTTTTGTGGGGAGGAATGCATAAAACAGATCGCTCGGAGGAACGGAACGAATAGTCTTCACAGGCTAGAAATTTGAAAAGTGTTTTCAGATACGAAGGAGACTTAGGACTAAATAAAATGCGGTACAGCAGTTGCAGACAATGAGCATTCCGGCGTAAATGAACTGGAAGCCACTTCAGTTTTCGGCGATACGTCGAGACGTGGTCGAATTTACGTAAACCAAAAACAAAACGTATGCACAGATTCTGAAGGCGTTCAAGTTTTCCTATTTGCTCAGCAGTCAGGTCCGGAAAACAGGCGTCAGCATAGTCCAAGATGGGTAAAAGGAGAGATTGGGCTAACATTGTCTTGGTTTTAATAGGCAAGAAGTTTTTGAGACGTCGTAATGAACTGTAGCTGGCATATATTTTTCGGCTTACTTCCTGAAGGTGATAATTCCAAGACAGTGTTTGGTCAATGTATACCCCTAAATTTCTGACCTCTCTGCTAAACGGAATTACAACACCATTGATTTCAACAGGCGGCAAAATTCCCCAGTCTACCTCGGAGATCATGTACGGACTACCCACAACAATGAGTTGACTTTTTGATGGATTGATAATAAGTCCGTACTCTTGACTCCATGAGGACAGAGTAGCCAACTCCTTGTTGATTAGACGTAGTGCATCGGGTAATTTGTCGAGAGAGGAATGTGTATAGATCTGCAAATCGTCAGCATACATGTGGTAGAGAGAAGTTAATTTAGAAGTCAAGGAGTTAATAAAGATTGCGAATAGGAGAGGAGACAAAACGCCACCTTGCGGGACACCAGCGGAGACAGCACACCAAGACGAGGTATCATCACCCATCACAATGCGCTGTCGACGTCCCCGCAAGTAATTACGAAACCATTCTAGCACGACTGGAGATATGTTAATCAAACGAAGCAAGCTCAGCAGTATGTCAAAGTTAACGGTATTGAATGCATTACTAAAGTCTAATAGTGTAAGTACAGTGAGCTGCTTGCTGTCCATAGCCAAACGTATGTCATCAGTTACCTTAACGAGCGCTGTAGCCGTACTATGACCAGGGCGAAATCCGGACTGAAAAGAACTAAGAATGCTATTTGTATTAAGAAAAATGCTAAGTTGATTATGAATAATCCGTTCAAAAGCTTTCGAGAGGAAAGGCAAGATAGAAATTGGGCGGAAATCTGAGTATAAGTTGGGATTCGAATTTTTTGGAAGAGGAATAATTTTAGCATCTTTCCAAGCGCTTGGGAAAGTACCAGATGATATAGAGAAGTTAAAAATATGTGTAATAATGGGAGCAATGACATCAATAATAGGTATGATCATATTACGGCTCACAAGGTCACAACCAACAGCGTTCGACGGAATGGACAGGATGTTTTTCTTAACATCACAGTCAGTGACTAGTTTGAAAAAGAACGGTGGATAGTCAGGAGTTGGAAACGATGAAAGATTATTTAAAGTCTTTTGCTTTATACTGTCAGCAATCATGACAGGTGATGAAAAATAATTGTTGAGCTGATCAATATTTAAATTACAAGGGGAGTCGTTATGTTTAGGTTTGCCAACTCCTAAAGTTTTAAGAAAATTCCATACTTTAATAGGGTCGCCGTTCTCGACACATCGATAGAAATGACGTCTTTGTGCATCTCTACACAACATGTTGCAACGATTGCGGATATTTTTGTATTTTTCCCTAGCATATTCAGTCTTAGCCATCTTATATTTTGATTTGGCACGAGTTTTCTTTATGAGTAAGTCTTTAATTTCAGGTGTTAACCAAGGTGCTGGGGTGTGTTTCCTTTTAATGGCTTTTAAAGGCGCATGCTTATCATACAATGTTATAAGAGAGCTATTAAACAAATCTACTTTTGTGTCAATGGAATCAGTGTTCAATAGTTCCTCCCAATTAATACATTGAACTTCTGTAATAAGTTTGTTAATATCCATCTTAGCAAAATTACGTAAAAGAATTGTTGTAGGTCTTAGTTTAGGAGGATGAAGAGAGTAAGATAGATAAATTAAATCGTGAAAGGAGAAAGCATCAGCAGAATATTGTCCATGTTTAGCGACAAAAGAAGGAGAAGATACTACAATTAAATCAAGAAGGGAAGGAGAGCAGCCAGGAGAATGATGTGTGGCGTTTAGTGGTAGTGTTTGAAGGTTAAAAGAGTTAATAATATTTCGTAATTTCTTATTTCGATTATCGCCTTTGAGAAGACAAGTATTAAAGTCGCCCATTAGTATTTGATGTTCGTACTGAGGAAGAAATGAGTCAAGGAGAGTTTCAAAAGTGGAGAAGTAGTCAACATTAAGAGAGGGACTATAGAAAACACCTAGAAGAATTTTGTTGCAAGACATCTGTATTTCTAAAAGTATATGTTCGGTCGAATTAGCTGGAGGCGGTTGCGGAGAAGTACAGAGTAAATTAAAAGTAATATGACTGCGGAGATAAATAGCGACACCGCCTCCCCCTTTGCCAATACGGTCATTACGGATGAGGCGATAACCGGGCAGAGAGTAAGCTGAAGAGGGGTGACAAGGTTTCAACCAAGATTCTGAAACTAATATGGCGTGGATATTATTAGTTTCAAAGGATGAAAACATGTCAGGAAAGTGAGCCGGAATGCTCTGCGCATTAATGTGCACGACATTAAAATTTTTACCGACATCGCTAAAGGTTGAGTGAAGAAAAACATCTAAAGGAGGTGAGGAGGCACTGTGAAAACTATCGCTACTACTTAGAGAAGAGTTCGCGGACAAGCAATCTTCAAAGTTTGAGTTATCAAAAAGCTGCTGCATCAAGACAATGTATTAATATAAACAAATGAAAAGTTCTATAAAATATATACTAATAATGATAAACTACAAACTATATGTGTTTATATAGATATATAAATGTATGGGTTATATATAAATACTCAAAACTATATAATAATTATAACAATTATTTTCTTAATAAACTACTTTTTTGCATCCACCGGTAACACATTGAATATAACAATTTTAAACTAACAACACTAGTACAATTGACTGACTACTAAATACTAATCCGACAATGACAATGACATATTGGACTTATGTCAAAAATTGTAACAAGTAACAACAAATAAGTTACATATTATAATTAAAATTATATTTTATAAATACAAATTATACAATACTATATAATACCACTTGATGCATCAATCGGTTATTTAAAGCAAATTAATAATAGTAACACTCATTGACGTGAGTGACATTTGAATTAACAAAAACTTTGACAGCCACAACATTTATAGTTAACTGTCAAGAATCAAAATAACAATTCACAAATCACAATACAATTTTAAACTAGGTACCTTAAGTTACAAGGTTTATATTAATATTTATAATAACATTTATAATTACAGGAAAAACACAAGTTTGTTTGGGAATGTAATGGCAGGATGCATCAAGTTATTACATAAATCAAAAATAAATTGGAATTTAGGTTGTAAATGTTGTGCTAGCTACACTATTATGGTTGAACTGATTTTGATGAAAATTGATAGAGAGGTAGCTTAGGACCAGAAGAAGGATATAGGGTGACAGATTTTATACCATATTCAAATAACAAAACATAAGTAATTGTATAGCGAGACGCAGCTGACATGGAATAACAGAAAACAAATTAAAGCCAAATGTAGTGCTATATTTAGTTAAGTATGATTGTAAATTATAAAGAATTATTTAAGTACTTGAGTTGATAAAAATTATATTAATTAAACTATCAAGAATTGAATTTATTTAGATCCAAAACCTACCCATTTATTGCACAAGTTACAAGTTAAGTACAGAGTTGGCCAAGTCAGCTTGTATATATATTTAGACCAAAAAGACATCTACTTAGCTCTCATAGGTCTTCTAGTACGGGGTCCACACTTAGTGTCCTTAGAAGCAATGCCACTAGGTGCTGAAGTACTAGGAACTAACACTTTATCTGAAGCACTAATGTCATTTGCCTTGATATCTGACGCACTATTAATGGAGTGACGGATTCCATCAGAGCCTATAGCAAATATGTGGCCATCCCTGGTCCAGCACCTTGACACCCCATAATGTTCTCTTGCAGTCATGAAGAGGTCATGTCTATTTCTTGTCAAAAATTCAGACAGTGTGATACCAGACCCCTTCAAATTTGCCTTCTGCATCCAAATTTTTTCTTTGATGGAATGGTCCCGGAGCTTTAAAAGAATCGGTCTAGGTTTACTGTCTTTTAACATTCCCAGTCGATGGCAGCGATTCACACTCTCCAATGACAGATTAACATTTAAGGTTTTATTAAGAGTGTTTAGGCTGGTTTTCACCACATCCTCATCTTTATCTTCAGGGATTCCATGCAGCATTAGAAATTTTCTACGGCTTCTCATTTCTTGGGCTTCGTATAAATTAGACAAAGCATCTATTTGTGTTTGTAAACACTGCAGTGAAGACAAAACAAATGTGCGAAATGCTGTAAAATCCGATGCGAGGCGACTGGGTGGACTAGCCTGTGAAGAAGTAGACGTTTGTTTGTCCAGGTTTTGTTGGAACTCCAACATTGTTTTGCTGAACATTTGGGACATCTGGGCCATTGATTGCTTGACTGCGTTCATATTGGATTCTTAGCTTGGTATATAATTAATCAGTAGAAATAAATGTTGCAAACGTTGGAGAACTCGTTTTATAAACCGGTGAGTGCAGTAAGAGTGTTTAACACATAACTTTTATGAAAATTATAATTTTAAAACAAATTTAAATCTTAGAAAGTTTAAGTACGTGTTTACGTTTTCACGCCTACCCGCAATTATCATACCATAAGCGCGATTCAGGAATCTCTGCTTTAGTAGCGGTTGCTACATGGTCAGTAAGAAGTCGGTATTTATTTGTGGTTTTCCAGCGAGTAGCTTCACTTGCACGTTTGGACGCCGCGCTATAAATACGTGCGGTCAGCGCACGAGCTCGCCGCGACACGCTCTAAACCACATTATATATGTAAGAGATATTTAAATAGATCAAATATATCTTTCATGGTTTGCTTAAAAAATACAGTCATGGAAAAAGAAGTGATTAGGTATTGCGTAACAACGGTATATTTCAGGACCTAAATATTATTTTTGTATATTTTTACTTTTACTGATTTGTGTCTAAAAGAGAAAAAGCGGAACTCTCGAGAGATCATTTAGTTGTCTATCAACACCTTTTATTCCGGGAAGGCGAGACGGTTTCAAATTGATATTGAGGCAGTTTAGTCAAGTCTACGGACAGTTAAAGTTCTGAAATTTTCAAAGCCAAATAAACGTAAACAAGCGTTATTAAATTTTAATAAAAAATAGAACACTCAAGAAAGTAGCAGCGCTATAGACGCGACAAAGAGAAGTTTAAAAAAGAGCTTTTTAATTATTATATGTTCATAATTAAAACATGACTCAATCAAGCTTCTAGGTCAGATGATGATTTTTATAACAATTAATCTAAGGAACCCTTTAAAAGCGATTGATTGATTTTAATTTGTGTATTTATCTAAGTATGACCTAAATTTAGACTTAATTGCTTTGTAATTGAAACCTATAAAAAAATAAAAAATAATTAATTAGTAAGATGGAGACGTTGTATTTGCCCGTACAAATCCGGGGCGGGCTGCTAGTATGCAAGGTCGGAACCTCACATAAAAGAAACAACGGCATTAAGCATTGTAGTTGAATTGGAAACTATTTAGAAGGTTTGATTAAAGTGTCACGAGTTGCGACCCGTTTCACTGGGAGGTGGGGTCCGAGCGCCGCGGACCGTGACCGCCACGCGACACCGGCACACACGACACGACTACGATACGATTACGACCCGACTACGATACGACTACGACACGACACTTCACGGCGAACAACGCCTTGAGTAATAACTGTATGAGCCCCATGAAATATTATTCCATCTAAAACATTTTTTCTTAAACTTGTAAAATTTGGATTTACATTAAGAATTGCGAGATTTTGTAGATATCTTTAATGTTATAAGGTTTCTTCTCTATCATTATATTTAAGGAATATATATTTTAAATTAAAATAGAGAAACATTTCAAATTAAAATGCATCAAGACTAGTCGTGGCGACAAAATGTGAACGAGCTATAACTAAAATGATTATCAAAGCTAGTCGGATCGGTCGCGTTTCACTTGCAGACACAGAAATAGCATCGAAACATTCGATACCTGCCCACTCTTAGTACTTAGCTGTTTATAATAAGAATAAATAGGTATTAGTTTAATTTTAAATACAGCCGTACTATACCGTACCGTATTGTATTGTATTTTTAATGCAAAAGTAATTCCGTCAGTCTATCAATGTCTCTTGCACTACCTAACCACTAAACCGATTTTAATAATATTTTGTTCAGACTTAGTTTGAGCGTAGACGTAGCTAAAATACGTGATGACGCGGCCAGTTTTCAAACATCAATAACATTTATTAATGCTTTACAAGCCAGGACATCTTGAAATCAGTTCGCCAACAGCAATTTCCTGCGACTCAGAAACAAAGTTTCGCCAACAAATCTTAATATCGCGTCTCCCCACTTGCCCCTTGCCCCTGCCTCCTCCAGCCCCGCACCACCCCACCCCCCACCCCCTACAATACTCAGTCTTTAAGTTTCGCTAAACGTTGATATAATATTTCGATGAACCGCTCGACTCCGCAAACAAGTGGGTATACAGTATTTGCGAGCTAAGAGCTCTAATTAGATTAACTGTTGGAACTTTACTTAAAGTGGGGGTTAATGGTCCACCAGGGGGGGGGACACGATAGCCAGGGGACCGGACCATGCTAACTACAATTTAGCTCACCTGCTCAGATAGTATAGTTTGATTATATCAGTTAAAATTAAAGTTATTGTATACATAAAAGTTATTATTTTAAAGAGTCCATATTCATATCTATCAAAGCATTTACCCCTCATGTAGTTACATTGAAAGATTAGCTATGTTTACGGTCGTTTAATCGTATGTTATGGTTGGCGAGTACAATACAAGCACACGGCTCAATAATGCAAAGGGTTCAGGAACAGCCGTATCTTTTTATAGGCTCGTAATGAGTGATAATGGCGCCGTAACGCGGTGTCCTGCCGCCGCCCCGGTCTACCCCGACCTACCCCGGCTTACCCCGACCCGCCCGGGACTGTTACTGCGCTAATTACTGCGCTCTAATGGTTATTGCGCCGTAAAAATAATATGACCGAATTGGCGTATTAGTGTATTAGTGATTAATGCTTGGAGCCGCGAACTTGCGCTGCCGAGATGGATACTCATTAAAAGGTCGATCGTGTTCACAGTCTTTGTCTTAATATCATTTCAAAATCAAAATTAAATTTTAGGTCCAGTTGTAGGAGCAGGTTGTCTAAGGAAAATACGAGTAGGAGCCACGCCTTAAGATTTCAAATAGTCTATAAGTACCTCCTAGTAATGTAGCTATTGGATACGATAACAATTTTTAAAAATCCTACCGATTCTTGCAGAGCTTAGCGCGTTTAACAAAAAAACTATTGAATTTCATATATAGGTAAGTGTAGATTGCACAAATAGGCAGATATTGGTTCCAGCACTAGCGGGGTATTGCATTCGACCTTCGTTCTCACGTTATAAGTATGTGTGGGGAATTCTTTGTGAACATTTTTCGTATAAGATGATCTCAAGTTGCCGGCTCAGCGGCTTTTAATAAAGTTCAAAATCCACATCTTGCATTTTTCTTTATGGAAACTGCGTCTACCTCGCTGGGAACCTAATTAGGTTTCCCGTTTAACCGAACCGCTCTGCGTTTTATTTTCGAATCTTTTCTAAGAAACTTCATCTTGTTTACGAGTTTATGTGATTAAGACATTATTATATCGTCTCTGTTATTTTATGAGCCATTGAAGAAGGTTCACGTTTCGGGTGTAATCCGGTTCAAAGCATTACTTATTATTATAAAGCTGTCTAGTTCTATCCACTGTCTAAAATTGTAATCTTGCTTTTAATTCCAGAATGGATGCAGTATCGCAAATAAGTCTTGTTACAGTAAACGGTTGTTTAGCAGAACAAAAATGTACGTGGTTTGTAATTCGTCAACAATTCACCTCAGCGAAACACGTACTTTTGTCAAAATATTCGATGGCATTGTACATTTTTATCGACATAGTAACACTACATAATAATGTACCAGCGACAATAATCTAACTGAACGACTCGTACATTCCGCACGTGTTCTTACACGTAATAAGTAATAACGCCATACACACGACTGACAGGAATTTCATTAGGGATCATCGAGGCGGGTTCATTTGGCGACACGCCGCGCTCGCCAGCAAACCACCGCTTATAAGTAGCGTCACGAATCTTTAGCGCTGAACGAAACCTACGCAGAAGTCAAAAATAAGGCACGGCACGCGGAGCTCGTGATCGTCGGGCGCGCGAGCGTTGATTGGTTCCCCAGTCGTGTTGTCTTTCTCGCACCAATTCACGCACGTCAATTACGAGCGCGACTCTATCGATGCGCAGCTATTCTCGTCTAGCGCTAAACATCCGTGACGCGACCTATACGCAACTTTTTCCTACGTAATATTAAATATTCAAGGATTAGGGAGCGAGGTGGCCGTATTTCTCTCCGAGAACACATTTATTCATGCAAACTTGCGGCCGCTGCGAATTCACCGCGCACCGGGGTACGTGCCTGTTTAGAGGTTCCTTAATACATTGTGTTAAAGGATTACGTATTCAGAGTTAGATTCTTCAAATTTATATATAAACTGTGTTTAATATTTTTACATATGCACATACTGCATTACTGTTTCCTTTATGACTGACTCAAATAATTTATAGTCACTGGAAAGAGGCTTATACACAGATACAACAGTAAAACGCAACGGAAGACGAGATAATGTCTACGGAGAGTTATATTAAATTATTTAAATTTTATTTCATTTAAGTAATATATAAAGCATTAATACAGTATAAGTGTTGTCTACGGTACCCAACCTAAGAAAACTATGTATATTTGTCAATAATTAACACCCCTAGAAAGATATACTCTACGTACATTACATACTTAAATATAATACTAATAAACATAACTATCAACACTTCAGTCAACAAAGAATCATTCATTAGCATCGCTCAAGTAAACAACGTATTCGTGTCTCACATCGAACCCTATATCCAGGTCTCACGCTGTCTGCAGACGCCAGACAAAGCAGCTCCGACGGTAACAAATTAAACCTTTATTCCATTGAAATCGAACCATTACGTTTCTGCAAAGTTTAAGATAGCATTGTGTATAACGCTTCGAACATTTCAGTTACATTTCAAATATCCAAACAAGCATTGTCCAACTTTCGATATTTGTTTTAAAAGAAGAAGTAGATATTTACTACCGATAACGTAGATTATGGAATTAATGTTTTTTCTTTCTTTTTCCTCTACAAAACATTCAGAAAAAGTTTGGCCTTAAGAACTGCTTTAAAGCGCTTTGGCAAAATAAGGAGGTAATATAGATGAGAAAAACTATCTGTGAAATTCAATGTTGGCTTCATAAAAAAATCGAATATGATTTTTTTTATTTTCTTGTGCATAAAATACATCATAAAGTATTTAATTTGAATAACCATTCACGTGAATACCAGGCTAGCATGTTCGTAAAGAGGCTACGCTGTCTTGACTTATGTTGCGCATATTAAATATCTTTTGCGCCTCTGGCATTACGTATCTCGATAATAAACCGCAGCTATTAATAAATACTAATTAAAAACCCATAACACTATTGTTTAATTTTTAAGACTAGACGTATATCGTTATCTTTACGTTTACGCATTGTTTAAGCTAGTTAATAATTAAGAAAGTTACAATTACGCGAGTAGAACCAGTATAACAATCAAATCATTATTAATTTTTATAACTACGTAACGTACTAAAAGAAAAGCCTATGTTTACTGTCATATAAAACCTTATACTCTTGGAGCGCGCTATTGTTTTCAAGTAATTCCTCGTGGGAATCGTCTTCGGCTCACATTTGCATTTCCTTCCAATTTCCGCCTCAGTTCCTGTCTTCATTTCAATACGAATCTGTCCCCTTCTGTAGACGGTTGACTCAGGTCCCCTCTAGTAATACCATAGGGGGCCCAGGACTTAGATGTTTTGCCTTAGAGGCTTCGCTTCCTAGCGAAGTTGAACGTTTCACATAATATATACCTAACCTTATATTTTATGAGTGCTTCAAGATATGTAGAAATGACGATGTGTACTTATGTGTTTTTATCGTTTAAGTATATATAGGCGTTAGGTTAAGGTTTATGGCGGAAGCTGCTATCCTGAAATAAGTTCGTCCTATTTATATTAAGCTTCATCGCTTATAAAGCTCTTATTTATAAAATATACAAATACGTATTAAAATAAATAATAACAGTAAGTTGGACTATATAAATATTCGTCCATGTCTGAAGGCCCGATCTGGCCTAAGGGCGGAGCTGTCGTATACCGTATGGGTACATACAATCGCTTGTCTTACTTCAATTCCAAGTAAATCTAACACAAACTTGAAACAATAATCGTATTGTTTTCTAAAACTAATATTACAAATTCTTTTGATTCATCGGCCCAGCTTTTGCTAACATTATTTCTTTATAAAATAGGCTTTTGTTTATTTTGTTTGTCATAATTTTGTGAACGTTGAAATTATATTAAATTAGATAATGTTTGTTGTATGATGTATTTTCTGTTTGTAATAACAATCACGTAATTCAGTATTATGTCAGCAGTCAGCGGCACGCGTACACGCCGCGCATAACAATGGACGGAGTGGTAATGTTTCACATGACAAGTACTAAATTATGTTGTAATTATACATTATTATAATTCAATTAAAAGGGTGCTTATTGAGATTACTGAAACGTTTTTCGTATGTTATTAATGAAAACATTCATCACGTGAAAGAAAGTAATAAATTTGATACATACCATGCCATACCCTCTGGAAACGCGTTTATAGATTGAAACAGACAGACGGCAAAATTATTTTATATTTTTTTGCAATAACGTAATGCTTTGGACAAAGCAGCTTGTGGTTGCAACGACATGTCTGTATTGATCTATATTTTTAGTTTTGACGTTCATAAATATCACAAGGTGATTTAAGTGAATAAATTATTTTCATTTCATTTCATTTACATTTCATTTCATATCTCTGTCATGTTACCATGTACCATACCAAGCCATATGTTGTCAAGGGTCAACTAAGTAGTCAAGTAAAGTCTACCAATTTAACGGTGATAATATCTGAATTTCAAAATAACGTTAACAATCTATACATAGTATAAAACAAAGTCGCTATCCGCCGTGTGTCTTCTGTCTGTCTGTCCGCCCTATGTATGCTTAGGTCTTTAAAACTACGCAACGGACTTTGATGCGGCTTTTTTAATAGATAGACTGATTATCGAGGAAGGTTTATGTGTATATATTACATGCGTAAATGCGGGTAATACCGCGGGGCGTGGCTAGTAAATAATAATTCAACACTAATAATAAGAGCTGTCAAGTTCCGCGAGTGTTAATGGGCACCGTTGACCATTTTCCATCAAGTGGCTCGCCTGCTCGTTTTCCTCCTATTTAAAAAAAATGTATTATATAATACAATACTTTGTAATTTAAAACTTGTCAAGTTACTAAAGAGAACTACTTAAGACTATTAAAGGGATATAGAGGTGATGTAAGATTTAAAGCTATCACAAAATGAGTAAGAACAACGGTTGGTTGTTGGCGCTCCGCACCTGAGGAGTCATTTCTCATCGACGCGATCGTCACCGATAAATCTGATCCATCGCCTTTTGAAGTTTTATCTGAAAAACATGGTCAGGTGGGAATTGTGCGAACATTCCCGGGTCTTGTACAGTGTTAGGGCGGGATCACACTATTGTTGTACTATAATTTTATGAACAAATATAAGATAAAGATAGTTTGCCAAATTTTAATGAATCGGACACTGGAAAGTCTCTAATAGTGTTTGTAATTTGTCTCAATCAAAGAAAACAAGTTTAATTATAGCAAGTTTATACCATGTCACTTATTTTATTGGAAAACAAAATAGTCATGGCCCTCCTTTATAAGGACTATTTAACACATGGGCCTACCCGGACTCCTGCTGACCACTTTGTTTCATCATCCTATGAAAAATAAGTTACAAGCACTTTTCAGACTCTTCTACGGAATTATTTTGGCCCTATACTGAATAAACTGATATGTAATATCCCTGACGTAAAAACATTTTAGAATTAATTATATATAAGATATTATAGAAAATTTAATTTACAACCATAAGATAAGACGACAATATCACTTACTTACTAATTAACTAAATACTATTTTATAATAGTGCTATTCTAGCTTCTTTCTAGCTAATTGAGTGAATTAAGTTCAACAAATTATGCACTTATTCACCTGAAGCTGAATTAAAACTTCCAATAAATCTGCCTCACCCTTACACCCGGACACCCGGGCTACCCGGACACCCGGGCCACGCGGAAGGCTTTACATTACATACTGTTAAAATTATTCAAATTTTGTAAACCCACTCGAGGAGATTAACTTTATTCTGAAAATCGATATTTTGATATAAAGTCTACAGAGAGAGTCTTATATTAGGATCTTTGCAATGCTTATATGAGATCACGAGCGACCTGCCCGGCTTCGCTTGTATTATACATAAACCTACCTCTTGAAACATATTTCTTTAAAAAAAATCGCATAAAAATCGGTTGCGTAGTTTTAAGCATACATAGGGATATAGGGACAACAGCAGACAATTAAAAAATACAAGTTAGAGCAAGTAAATTGTGCAGTCAAAAAGAAATAAGAAATATAATGTGAGTTTTAATTTTACACTAAATTAAATGAAAACAGCTAACACATACGAGCGGCTTTGCGTCTGGACCGAATGAATGAATGAATGAAATGAATAAGAATAAATAAGACGCATCTATCTATACTATACTAATATATAAAGAAGTAAAGTTTGTGTGTTTGTTAAATTGTAAGGGGCAATTTCGGGATCTACTGAACCGATTTTAAAAATTCTTTCTCCAATAAAAAGCCACATTATTGCCGAGTGTCATAGGCTGTATAAACAAAGTATTTTTAACATTATGCCCAACGAAGTGGGCACGGGTACGCTACTACTTAAATAAAGACGCAGCGAACTCTTGACTTTAAATAGCCTACAATATTAAATCTTATCGTGAATATTACATGCATATGCCTGGTTGCCTAGAAATCACAATTAGTGATTAGGCCGCCAATTACATGTGCATGGTAGCTTACTATGTTTATATTTTTATGTTTTCATTGTACATGTAACAACGAATAAATAAATAAATAATCCA
>DWAJ01004115.1:0-13517 GCA_018238005.1 Eurema mandarina
TGAGTAAATGGAAATTTCTCAAGTTCGATATTATATCTTAATAAGGCAATGTTATGTAACTAATTTGTTTTTTATTTTGGGAAAAAAGATAAGGAGAGAATTCGTAACTTCATTAAGAAAAGGAAGTCCTCTTACGTTGGGTTATTTTTCTTTTTTTATGACTCGTCACTCTAATATAACTAGGTACACGAAGTAATGTATTGATATACAATGGTATTTATAACAATGCAACGATTGTATAGGGCTATAATATGTTTTAATTATACTTGGACCAAATTTCTTCTGTCTGAAAGAAAAAATCTGTGTTTCCAATAGTTATTGGAAATCAATAAATCAATGAACGTAACGAGTCCTTACTACAGTTTTTCAAATACGGGTATAATATGATTTTATTTGCAATTATTCTTGTTGCAATCTATACATACATTCTCGTTGCTTATTCATATATTTTCAAGCAAAAGTTTAAATAGAGATGTAAAAGAATAATACTAAATTTCTTTTATAAGTAAAAATAAGTTTATTAAAGTGAGAGTAATTTTAACAGATAGCGCGATGAGATTTTTCTCAAGAGACACATAATGTTACTTTGTTCTATAAAAACTCGAGTAATTACTATTGAAATGCGAAGATCATATGATTAATATAAGTGAAAGACATTTGTCCTCGTTTACAAAGGTGGCTATGAGACTGAATATTATACCATTCCCTATTAACAGAAAGCGTGTGATTATAATAATATCATTTTATTCATGTATTACTTTTCTTTCTTTGAAACGCGATTTATATCATATAGAGAGTGCATAACATTTTATGCATTTTAAACGAACCCTTTTGTCACGCAACGGAACCATTACTTGGGATGTTTTTAGAAGAAGACGTACATCTATTAATTATTAAGGCCGGCAAGCCGCTCCTGAGCTCTTCCGCTCCACGAGCGTTGATGGGCGGTGATAACCACTTTCCATCAGATGGCTCGTTTGCCCCCTATATTATAAAAATCCAATTAATGTCTGTATGTCTGTTTTTTCATCACGCTTAAACTACTGAAACGATTAGAACGAAATTTAGTACACAGATAGTCTAGAGCCTGGGAAAGGACATAGGCTAGTTTTTTTTTAAATCAACCCCCAAAAGGTTGCGCAAGGGGTTGAAACTTTTTATAATAATTAGCGTAATTGGTGAATAACCGTGTTAATTATATATTGAAATAAATAAATAAATAAATAAATAAATAAATAATTTTACGCTTTCACGGCCAAACCGCTGAACCGATTGTAATGAAATTTGGTACACAGATGGTCTAGAGCCTGAAATAAAACATAGGCTACCTTTTAACTGGAAAAAAGGGTTATATCTAAGGGGGAAGGGAGTCAAAGTTTATATGAAAGTCCACGCGGACGGACTCGCGGGCAACAGCTAGTAGTTTTATAACTTTTTTGCATTACTTAAAAAAAGATATAAATTCACTTCTAAACCTACAAAGAGATTACCCGTACTTAATTTTGGTATAGAATTTCAAAAATGTAATTTGAACATTGCTTCAAGCGGAAATGCATCCGTTGAAAAGATGCAGACAGGTTTCGTTCAATTTTATTCCCATGGAAAAAAATAAAAATACGCAATTTTATTTAATTTGATATTCAAATACATTTATCGCGTTCTGAGAACTGTCGTAGTGTGTGAAAGTTATTGCACTGATATCTTAATTATGGCAATTTATTTAAATTTTAAACACTAAAGCAATTGATAGCATTTTAATGTTTATTTCTCAATTCTAATAAACATGGTGCAATACGTCGATAACAATTTTACATAGAGGAAACATTTGATTGTGTTTTAGATATTAGCATTGAATTGACTACTTAAAACAAATGAAATAAATAATAAATAATAAAATAAATATTTTCAGGACATTTATAAACAGCCCCATCTAGTTCTAAGCTAAGCAGAAGCTTGTGTTATGGCAACTAGATAACGGAATAAATTACATATACATACTTTTCTTTCGTAAATACATACATACAATACTTAGCAACACCCAGACCCTAGAAAAATAGAAATGTAAATTACTTATATATTTTTCCGATGTGGGGATCGAACCCACGACCCTTCGCGCAGTAAGCTGTTGTGCTACCACTGCGCCAAGCGGTTGTCGAAATCGAAAAAAAATCCACCATGGTGAAGCTATACTATGGGCTCCATATAATTAATTAGTATTTAAATTACTGTTAATCTGCTGTTTATAATAAAAGCAACGTACTGCTAATCACTTACATCAGTCAGCAACTACCAATAGGTAAACCTAAATGTGTCTTCATCGGTCCGTAAACGTCAATACCTTTTAAAGTCCGATTAAAAACGCTGTAAGAATAACAAGCAATGATATTATTTAAATAGATATGTTATAAGCGCATAATTTTCAAGACTTAAAACATCTTGATAAGGACGTCTTACCTTTAGGTGATTGGTAGCCGGTCTTATGTTTAATTGCATTCATCTGTTCTTTTCCTGATGGATTTACACTATATCTATTTTCTATAGTTTTGTAATGTAAAATGAAAGAACTATGTACCTATATGTACTGCCGCTCTTGTGCGGAACACTTTTTTTCGGTAGATTTGTAGGTGTATAACATATTTAATAAATATAATGTCATTGATAACGAGGGTCTTAAGACACACTACATATCAGAGCATCGATCGTTGCAGATAATCTCAAGGCGTATTCGTAAATGACCACACGCGAGCTCGCGTGCGGTCGGCGCGGGTGCATTACGTTAGCCAAGAGGAAGTAATACCGAGTTGAATGTAAAGGAATGTATTATTATCTTGTGAAATGAAATCATTTGACGAGAATACGGCTGTTCCTCTTCTGGGTGTACGCTGGTGCGCTGATTGAATATAACACGCCTATTTTTGGAAGATTTTGACTAATTTAATTCGAAAGAGATGTATATAGTAATTCATTCAAGAACGTAGAAATTCGTTAAAAGGAAAGAAATAAAAGTACGCAGTTTTCGTTCCTATTCTAAATAATATATTTATCATGGATACGAATGGGTAAGAATTAAAAGGTTTAACTTATAATTCTATAAGAAATAAGCCCTGGTAATATTGCACAATATTTCACGTATTATAAGCAGTCGTTTTATTAGAGGCTTACTGATAGAAAGTATGTCACCTATAAAATGCATAATAAAATTGTTATGAGTGATTGCGATTATATTAACACACAATACAAACACTACTACACTACACTACGTGATTTCACTCACAGAAACCCCTTTAAACGTTATTATTTTAGGCTGGTCTAAAGACGCAACAATGACCAAAAAAATTTGTTTTTTTTATAAATGAATAAAAATGTATATAAAGAAAACATTCATAATTCTTCAAAAGAATAATTTCTACTTGAAAAATTCTTGCAAAATTGAAAAATTGGGTTTAAAAAAATTAACATCAAAAATCTTTAAAGCCAACTTCTTTGTCATTAAAATGAGCCATTAATTTGTTTATTTTATATGACAAGTAGAACATTCTGAAATAGCTATACAAAATTTCGAATCATTCAAACGAGACAGACCTATACTTAACATCGCTTCTCTACGTAACCGCTAATAATATAATAATCGATGTTTAACATACGATTATAACGCGAATATTGCACGTATTATTGGAGCTATTAAAATACTTTCCTGTTATCACTACGTTTCCAGTTAGATAACAAGGTAATTGTTGCAATCCGGACGCATCAAGTTACGCCACGCCCTGCGAGAACTCATTAACTATATCGATATTGAAATCGGAATCGAATTGAAAGTAGCCGATTAAAAATCGAATAAAAATTGTATCGAAGTGAGATGGTATCGACGCTTTTTCTCGTTTTGTTCCGACACGAGCAACCGGCTTAATATAAGGGTTTATGACGATTGTGTAATGTACTATTCAATTCTTAGGATAGAAAGTTGTAATTCAATTACACGTTGTTTCAATTATATTGTCTTGGCATTATAATATTAAATTAAACCAGTAAGTTCCTCTACTAAGCTTTTTAGTTTTAGAGAAATATGCCTATAGGCTGATTTGTCTGGGTCGCCCTCTGTGGTATCACCCTCGCACAGAAAACAGGCGACATTTCTTTGCATTTCATTGATAAGTTGAAATATCGTAAGCCCAATTGTCCTTTCTTCCTTCCATTATCCTATCCGTTTAGCACCATTTTTAAAGCAACGCACTGGTGAACCAATTGTTTTGCCACTATTTATGGGCGGTCATTTACCATCACTCAAACTTCGTACTTAGTTACTCGTCATCATAAAAAAAAACAATGCTCAACAATACCAATATAACCACAAAGAATCAAAGGACTTTACATTCCAAATTAAACCATGCATTATAATATGACAAGTGACCAACCAAATAATAGCTTTATTATTCTATTCAAAGCTAGCGCGGTGTTTATAAATGTCAAATATTAACCTCACTGACCTCCGGGCCCCGACGGTTATAAAGCCGGGTTAAAATAGAAACTTCTTGAGTAGCTAGATCGATCAGACACATGATTACATCAATGTTCATTTATCATTATCAATTATAACGAATAATTTTATCTCACTTCACGAGTAACTGACATACTATGTTCATGTAAGTTGTACGATAATCTTAATATGCGAATAAAAGATAAGAACGAGTATAATTGGTATTGCTGTGCACTTAAATATTTAAAGTTTTAAGGAGCAATACAGATGTTTTTACCAATATTTATTTGATGCTATATTCTTAAAGTTAAATCGATTGTAGACTCCTCTTTAATAAGAGCCCCTTTAATTAATGCGCTAATGTATACACATACAATCCTAGTTAGAGTATGTTTTATCTAACTTCATTCTGATTACGTTATAGCAGCTAAAACCATCCCGTTACAACATAGAGTAATGTATCTCATAGATTCCGTATTTCCGACATTCCATTGTCTTACTGAAATGAACAAGCACATTTTCTAGTTGGCATTGTTAAGAATAACAGTCACTTCGTTTTAACGTAACTAACGTAAATTTACCTCAACTTAAAAATATATATCATTACATATAAAACAAAGTAGCTTAATTTTGTCTGTTCCTATGCATGATTAAATCATTAAACTACGTAACCAAATTTCATGCTATTCTCATCAGATAAATTAATTCAAGAGTAAGGTTTATGTGTATAATAAAGGTAAAACCTCGGGGCGCGGCTAGTTGTACATATAACCTTGATCACCTTAATCATTCTTATAGATTTACGAGAACACTTTTAATTAACGCCATTTTAATTACCTATGTATGGGGAGTTTGCTTGTCCAATGTAAACAAAGCCTTCGATAGACACTTGCGTTAATCAAACTGTGATTAATTACGGCCTTAGTCCGCAGTTCACGCTTGGCGATTTTAACAAGAGAATTTCATATAAAAAGTAGTTGTTACTTACTGAAGTATTAAAAAATAATGTGTGTAACATTCAGCTTTGTCCAGCGATAGTATTCAGAAAAACTCGATCCCGCGGATTTTGGACAAATCACAAAATACATTCATAGAAAGTCACTTACGTGTTTTCATACAACATACACTAACTTGTCAATGTAAACGACGAAAGCACATTCTAATTCAGCTTAATAATACTTACATTGACCGATTGAAACTAGACTAGAACTTTAATTAGGCTACAATTAATTACAGTCTATATTATAGACTGTTGGTGTTATATACCAACAGTTTTGAAAAACACTTCTAACCAAAGATCGCTTAAAATAATTATCTTTATTGTAGTACAGGTGTGTATAAAACAAACGCGTTTTCCATTTCTTATATAATTGTCTATATATAGCTCACTAGAACTTGCATAGTATCAACAAAACGGCTATTGTCTACACTAGGTAATAGCGTAGTAAATCAATCTATAATTAGCTATAGTCTGTCTCAATAGTTCACAGCTCAAGCCTACCTCAGGTGTAATTAAAAGAAGTTTTGTATATATTGCAACATATACTCGCTATTGTAGAAAATGTATCAAACGTTATGTCTTATAAATTTAAATATTACCAATTAACGCAATTGTAATATTTCTGATCACAAGTCTAAATTAAGTAAATCTTAAATCTAGCTACAGCACTAGCTACAGATCTTTATAGAAATATAAATTGAAGGTATATTATCCCATTTTTCATTTCATTTTAATTATTCTCAGGCTTTTTAAAACCGTGTTTTAACTGATAACAATACTTTGGTTCTTATTATCTCACCTGTTCATTAATCACTTTGTAATTAATAGAAGCCCTTGTTACAACAGTTCACTAACTACAGCCAACATTTCTGAAAGAAATAGAAGAGTAATATATGAGTATACAATTGATCACTCTTAAAAGTAAATATCACATTCTAATATTCATTTGAACCGCTTTGGTCCCTGTTAATACCTGAAGTATATAGTATATAGTAATTCTTTAGCATTTAAAGCGGTCTCCACATTGGGTGCATGTATTGTAAGCTATTAAACACTAAACCGTTGTCCACACTAGACCAGTTTGTTAATCACTCTGTAATTAATGGAAGCCTTTGTTTCAATAGTTCATTACCTACACCTAACGTTCCTGAAAGAAAAAAATTAACAACATATAAAAGTAAAGATCACATTCTTATTTCGATTTGAACCGCTTTGATCCCTGTTACACCTTAACTATCTAATTTCTTAGCATTTAAAGCAGTCTTTTAATTAACTGAGGTGCTTCAAGAAGGGAGCTTACATCTTTTTAAAAGGTTGGCAACCCACTCCAGCGCTGTCAAGCTCTGCGAGATGGGCGGCGATGACCACTTTCCATCAGGTGGCTCGCCTGCTAGTTATCTGCTATGTTATAAAAAAAATTAACACCACATTGTGTAACCCATTAAACACTAAATCGTTGTCCACACTAGGCTAGTTCGTTAATCACGCTGTAATTAACTGCGGCCTTTGTTCCAACAGTTCACAGCATGGCTTATTGAGAATAACCTTAACGAAATTTAGAGCACGCCAGCCGAGACACGTTTCCACTGGCATTGAGTAAAAAGTACTGGTTGATGCTTTAAAAGAATGACGTATTTTGACAATATTTTTCTTTGTATATGAGGACTGATAATAATTGTAAGGTATTATGGGCTTACTGAGCAACTTAAAACCATAGACATTAGACATACATAAACACAAACATAGACATACTTAAACAAAATTTCTGATTTTCAAGATCGAGCTATATTGTTACTATTGATTTTATGTGTCAAGCAAGAGGCATCTATTAAAAACATATGCTTTTTTTGGTACTTTGTAGACTTAATTAAAAAGTAATAAGCAGAGAGAGAAGCACTTTCATAACGATGAAGTATGATGAAATATTTTTACATGCTACGTGTACGAAACACGTACAATGGAAACATTTCAATCGATTCTTTAGACAAGTATCTGCGCCATAAGATCAAATGGTCGATATTTACCTTGAAAATATAATAACAACCCGCAGAATGCGGTGGACACGCCACGACCATAACAGTAACCTTTGAAACAACCGCGACTATAGAGAGATCAATCGCATTTCATGACGTTAATTACGACAGAACTTACGCACAGCTCAATCAACTAGAAGCAATAAAATTTATTGGCAACACGACCTTCATGGACTTCGAAGTTTAAAAAAAAAAGAAAAAAAATAATTAAAACTGAAAACCCCATGGAATTCCATTTTCAAATTTACGTCGTTCCGTGTCCTGCACGGTAAAATGGTTTTTCCAAAACTATACGGTAGAATGTAACCTTTAAAAAGCCTTTAAATGACGTACGAAATGACAATGCATTAATTTATGTAATACGGCCGTGGGAAATACAATAATTATTTATAGATTAATATTTATAAATATTTTATACGTAATGTACAATAGAAACGAGCATTATTTTATGAAATATTTCAAATTAAAATTCCACTAGACTTATATTGCCTTTATATTTTAAGTACGCTTTTAAACTTCCAACAAAATTGTGTATCAACATATTAAAAATATTTTTCTCAAACGTAACTTGGTGGTTTACTTATTTAAGAGGTATGTCGCAAATGAGTTACGACTAATAAAACACGGTCGACTTGGTTGTCGGTATGTTTTCTTAATGTTTTAATCAGTGTCCTGGTGAAAGGCGCCGGTAACTTATGACTTAACATAGAAACACCACAAGGTCCGATGACGTATATTGTTTCATTTCTTCGTGTAACTAAACGATAAAGTACTAGATTTTTTTAAGTATGGCCCACCGATTCAGTAACTATACAACCAGAGAAAATTTTTCCTTATACAGTCTGGCAACACATTTGTGATATTTTTTGGAAATGCTAAGTGAAAATGGCTACTTCATATTAAATACTTTTTATAATCGTTTTCCCGCTTTTCTATACCAAAAAATTAGTCTTTAGTTCGGTGCCTAATAATCTAAGTAAATTAAACAGATTTATACTAATTATTGTTTGAGTAAAGTTAGCTTAATAGAAAGTTATTCTAACGTTTATGATTTGGGAATGAGCTGTTTTGACAACACAATGAACTTTTCACATTCTGGTTGAACAAAGTTCATTACCACAAAACCATAACAATGTTAATTTTAATGTTATCTTTTAATCATATAAACCTTTGTTCTTTGATAGTACAATGACACGATTTACACGGGCGAAAATAAAAACTGATTCAAGGAAACACAATACAACAATGTGCACTTAAAAATTTTGTAAAGTAGAAAATTTATAATGAATGAGAGTCTAATTTGTTTAATAATATGATGCGTATGACACTTGACGTTCTTGCTACAGGATTGCACTTTACATTTCAGGCCATAAAAGATCGTTGCTACATAAAAATAATAATAATATATATATAGTCGGTAACTATTCTTTGTATTTCTTAAATTGCAACACCGAGAAAACACAATTATCAAAATACCCTCGACTATTCAATTTTGAAATTGTGTACGAACAGTCTTAAGACAAAAGTTTATTAGTTCATAATATTATCTTAATATTTAGGCTAAAATTATATCATATCATTAGTAGATATTTTTTTTAAAAACAGTAATTATAACCTGTGAAATATTTAAGTGGTGAGTGTTGTTTATAATGGACTTAAACAACATCGTAATAAGTCCAAAACAACCGTTGATATACTGTTACTGACGAAGCGAATCGGCAGGGGCAAGACCTGGAGTGAATTCAAGCGAGACGCCCAGGACAGATCGGGACACACTGTACGATAAGTCAAGTAAGTGAATTGTTCATAGACTGTATATCAAATAACAATAACAACGCTTTGTGTATACTGTGGAACTAACTAAGCAGGCCATTTCTTGAACAGTTCATTACTAATCAATAAATAAAGACCACAGGATACAGGCCTCCGGCGCGCCCACGCACCCACCGTACAAAATATATGCATATAGTTTTTTCCACTGTCTGTTTTATTGTGAAATCTGCAGGATGACGCTTAATGCGTGATATGTCATAATATAAAAAAATTGCGCAACGAAAGTATCCTGCCCAACTCTCTCGCCAAGTATAAAAATAAAAAATCAAAACCAGAGCACATTCACTCGCGTAACATGCGTATCCCAAAATAATTACACAACTTATAATAAACGTTAATTCGCTTGCGAACTGAATGACTTTAAGTAGTTCATTTGGCCTATACGTAACTCATATGTTTCATACTTAACTGGTTTGTTTGTTTTTATGCTATGTGACCAATGTATCTTTTGTACTATTACATTCTTTCACGTTACGTCATACGTGACAGCCAAGCTAATCTCGTAGTCGAAAACATTTTTTCACTTCGAGCGACATTATCATATTACAACAAAAGTCATATAAATAATACTCATATATGGCTGTGGAGCTATAATTAGGCTATTATTTGGACGGTAGGAGAATCGTTTGCGAAGTGACATCCGGATGTTTATTTTTACCATATCGACCGTCTCAAATTTTCTTACAAGTTATCTTACTTCTTATTGCCATGGCTTTTATGGCTTAGCAAGTGGACTGATAATGTTATTTTTTTGTTTATAAGTACTTATGAATTTACGACTTTAAAGGATATTTTTTTTAACTTGCGGAGGTTTAAGCGCTTCAACATTAGTAAGCAAACAGATTTCTATGTTATCAATTTTGTTTTGTTTCCTTTCACAAGCCTGTACTGCAACATTAATTCAAAAAAGCGATCCTTCTAGACACGTTTATCATTAAACTTATTTAATATATTTTTTAAATAATGAACAACGGATGATTTTTAAGCATGAAGTAACCTTAATGCAGATTATAAATTGGTTCATTTCCAATTATAAAAAATAGCAACCATATCATATTATCCTGCGATGAAAACGTAAAAAATTGCCAATCATTTTCCACTTGTGCATATTAAATTTGCGTTTACGCGAAATAATAACGTGTTTAATTCAAACTCATTTATGTAATGTGGAACGCTGATAAAGGATTACCTGATCATTACGAACACCATAATGATGCTAAAATGCTAAGCAATTTTCCTGTGATTACGGCTAATGTTGATGCCAAGCTTTCCCCTTAGAAAACGTCTTCGCATATTTATTACTTCGAACTTCACACATTTATGGTTGTAAGCAGACGCGGCGCAACATTGCAACTACGTAACGAGAAATAGAAATGACGGAGAAAAAATTCAAATCATTCAATGAGACGTATCATCACTGCGCGTTCGCTCTGGCCATCGCCCTCATCTACCCTAACGTACATAACTATAAAAAACGAGTGGTTATCTTCAGTATTGTGGTTGCAATCAATTCGGTTATCCTTTTCTGGTTTATAACGTACTTATTCAAATGTCTCGTTACTCGCGACATGTACAACCTTTCGAGAAACATCACCATCGGAATACTTGCAACTCTGTTCTTTTTCAAATATTTCTACGTCAATTACAAGACGGAAATATTTGCTAAGCTGTTAGAAAAAATTACTTACGATTTACTGAAGGGCAACGACTTGGAGGACCATTATCAGGAAATATACGAACAGTACATAAAATTAGGTAAACACGGTCAAACATGTTGGATTATAATACCGATATTACTAAGTTCCCAATTCCCTTTGTACGCTGGAGCTTGCATGATTTATGAAAGCCTTACGAGCGATGACGGCAAACGATATATGATACACGAAATGGAATTGAAATATATTGAAGATAGGCAATATCATACGCCGTACTTCGAATGTATGTTCGCGTATAACTTTGTTCAATGCGTAGTGCTCTCACCGAATTTTGCCGGCTTTGACGGATCCTTTTGTATAGCGACGACCCATCTTCGTCTAAAACTAAAGTTGGTGAGTCATAAAATGTACTGCGCTTTTAAAGATTCTAAAGATCGAGACGAGCTAGAAATTCGCGTAAAAGAAGCCATACAAGATCACCAAGAAGCGCTTATTTTTTACAACGATTTGCAAGAAGTATACGGCGGTTGGTTATTCACCGTGTTTCTGCTAACATCGCTATTAATCTCCCTAAATTTGTATCAGATTTATTTGAGTGAGCGCATTGACCCCAAGTACACAATTTTCGCTATCAGCGGTGTTATCCACATGTTCACGCCTTGTTATTTTGCAAGTAATTTGATAAAGGTAAATACTGGTTTTTGTTATCTCTTTTCTTAATATAAAACTGTGTTCAACATTACTTTTGTTAGTCGATAGTAATTACATTGAACAATATACACTGTATATAATTACTTGCAAAAAAATATGCATTTCTGATATTAAATAAATTTGTTAAATAGTGAGATATTAATGGCATATGATCGTATTATTTAACTAGACAATTAAGTAAGATAAACTAAATGTAACTAACTTTTAGATTAAGAAGAATCTAACTTCAGAAATCCATATATTTGAATTTATAACAGCAGCAAACTTATAGCATTTTCTTTCAGTCAAGTGAAGAGTTAAGCTGGGATATATATTCGGT
The DNA here is from genome assembly GCA_018238005.1 of Eurema mandarina. Lineage (NCBI taxonomy): Eukaryota > Metazoa > Arthropoda > Insecta > Lepidoptera > Pieridae > Eurema > Eurema mandarina. The sequence goes on from DWAJ01004115.1 coordinate 12,029, forward strand.
TCAGTGGGAGAGATGGGCTGATCCAGCAGTTACTAATCTTCTTATATTCACGATTGCCAAGTCACAGCAAGTTCTTCTTCTAACTGGAAAAGGCATGGTGTACTTTAATATGCAACTTTTCATATCCGTTTTGCAGACTTCATACTCCTTCTTCACTCTGATATCCAATTAAAGAAACAAGAAGAAATTTATAGGAGAGAAGAGAAATATATTTTTTCTTTAACACACATTAGTTTGAAACTTCAAAAAATAAATCACGTAGAACAAAAATATTATTATTCCTTGTTTCATTTGTAGTTATAATGTTCGAAGTATTTCATAGTAAAACACGATATAATAACTATCCTATTAAATTTCTAAGCGTCCCTATCATAGCTTGCCTTATAAACAATTTTGCTAATGTTTATAAAGTAGAAGTCTTCATTTATATACATTTATAGTAACTGTAATAATATATATCCATTACAACGTGATATAAATGAAATTATAGAAATGTATTTTGAAATAACTATTCAAAACATACTGGGTAGTTAAGGATAATACGATTTATATTGTCTGATTTAATTTTAACAAACCCATCTAGCTGATTGCATACAATATAACACACTAACACTTTTTTGCCCTTGTTTAACCGAAACTTACTATAAGAGTAACGTAATAAAATATAATACAGCCAACAATATAGGATACAGTCGGAAGCAAACATTATAGCAATTTATAGGTTTTTAAGGTACATAGAATAAGGTTGATTTCAACCTGTTGCGAATATTTCTTTCCAGTCTAGACATTTTTTAATATAAAGCAGGGTTTCTTAAAGTCAGGTCCACTAAAATTTCCATTAAATAATTCATAAGCATACAACACTTATTCAAGGAGAAATATTATGCAGTAATACTTACGTATATTTAATATTGGACGACCCGTCCTCGTAAAATTAAGAGCTATATATTTTTGTTTTTTTTTAAGTTCAACGAGCGGTCCATGCCCACCAAAAGTTTTAGAACCTCTGATCAAAAGCATGTTAATCTTATTATGAAAATATAGCAATGCATATAATTCATATTTTACTATACAGAGCGGGCGAAAAAATAACGTGCAATTGCAGTACAATTTTTATCTCTTTTGTGACTATAGGAAATAAGAACCTACCTTTTTATCTTAAGCAACTATTTGTTTCTTGCCAGTACAGAGAAGAAGAGACAGAGAGAGTTCTGCCTACCGACTGGTGGTACATGGCTTGTTTTATGCCGCTTTAAATGAAATTTTACTATAATATGTAGCCTAGATGATTAAACAGATAATTGACTTTGACTACTATTTAAGACTATAATATTTAGTTCCTATGACGTTGTAAGACTTATATTACACTAGCTGTTGCTCGCGACTTCGTCCCCGTCGGATCTATTTCTATTATTATGTTATAGTGAGTCAATCTTAGAAGATAGACATATACTGTCGCGGACTTTTTTTAGATCATTTAAAGAGGAAT
>DWAJ01004116.1:0-13514 GCA_018238005.1 Eurema mandarina
TTAGGCGATTCAAAATAATTACTTTAAACGTTGGTTTATAATTTAAGACGAGATCGATTATTTTCATAAGGCGAAAGATATTATTAAAAACTTATAAAATTTAGGTTGAGTGTGGCTTTCCCTAAATTTGTTTCAGTATTTTTTTAGGAGGAGTATGTATATTTTTATTAAAAAAACGTTATTGTAATAGATAAATAATAATTTGTCTTTGACGTTTATTTTCTCATAGGCGCTTAATGTTGAGGATAATAAACAAACTAGTTTTTTTGGTTAGATGCTAAATATATATCTAATATATAAGGAATATAAAATACTAGTTCCGCAACTTTGAATTATTATTTTAGTTAAATAAAAACTATGATCGGCTTTAATGTGTCGCCATCAGATCATTTAGGTTTAATTTCATTTAATAATAATAATCATTTATTTTCTCTTAACAAAGGCAACATCAATATCACAAACACATTAACAGAAATAATAATAAAAATACCTTTGTAAGAGACTGGAGTCCATACTAGGAACAAACCTGTGTTACGGAACTCCAGGCTCCCACCTAAGACTAAGAACATTTATTTTTTCATCAAAGAATTGGTGTTGTGTATGTGGTTGTGTGTATGTGTTAGTGTATATGAATTAGTGTCAGTTAGTGTGTGTTATTAACCAACTTAACTAGCAGTGCCCCGCGGGTTTAATCGCGTTGTTCTCGTTCCTGGAACAATACCGGGATGCAAAGTATCCTATGTGGTAAATTCAGGGTTTCACCTATCTGCATACCAAATTTCAACCAAATTGGTTCAGGCGTTTTTGCGTGAATGACTAACAAACTTATATCCATACATTCTCATATACTTTCGAGTTTATATTATATTAGCATAATTAATTACAAATTTATGAAGAGTACTTTACTTTTCTTAGAACCAGAGGGAGGATCTTCGACCAGTCGAATCCATAAGTGAAAGTCAAAAGTCAAAGTCAAAAGTATCTTTATTCAATTAGGCTAAATATAACTTAACACTTGCATCGTCATGGTATTACAAAACATTTACCACCGGTTCGGAAGGCAGTTTCTACAGAGAAGAACTGGCAAGAAACTGATAGTCGCTCTTTTTAAATAAGAACATACAACTGTAAATATAAACAAAAACTCGACTATAATAATATTTATATATGAAAGAGTATGACTTAGTAAGTCAGAAAGCAATAAGCCTATTAAAACATAAAAATATTTTATATTAGTATAGCTTTTCCTACCTACCAATCTTTATCTACAAGATGGGTGTCCGATAAGAGCGGGTGTACGCGCGGACAAACATACACCTACACTGTTCAAATATGGCAACCTCTGTTAAGGATAGCACGCTTATGCGCAATTTATAAGGCTCTTAAGAGCTTTTTGTCAAAATAATTGTGTTTTTAATACGTGTTTAAATATATTCTTCAATTAACTAGTTATTTCTCGCGTCTTCGTCTCCTATCTATTACTATTAGAAAGGTTTTCAATCCATACTTCCATACTAATATTATAAACGCGAAAGTAACTCTGTCTGTCTGTCTTTCCATCACGCTTAATAAAACTACTGAACCGATTAGAATGAAATTTGGTACAAAGATAGTCTAAAGCCTGGGGTAGGACATAGACAACCCCCAAAAGGTTGCGCGAGTGGTTGATACTTTTTATAATTTTACGCTTTTACGGCCTTTATTACTTACTACAAAATCGGGATGTAAAGTATCCTATATGTCAATCAAGGGAATCACCTATTTACACACCAACTTTCAACAATATCGGTCTAGCCGTTTTTGCGGAAAGAATAACAAACATACATCCATAGATTCTCAGAAACTTTCACCTTTATAGTGTTAGTAGGATAGCTTAAATCTTTCCTCAATAAAAGGACTTAATGATTTATCTAAAATCACACGCAAAATTCGCAAATCGTTTTATACATACGTATATTTATACATACAAACTTTGAAGGTTGTCCCGACGGTCAATCGTGACTCACAAGTTTCTTAATATTATAATATTACAATCAGGCTATCTAAGGATCTATCCAAATGCATTGAAAGGTCAAATAAATCATATTATTAACGTGTTATAATTGCGATCGGTAGATATATTTGACTGGTTAATTATATGTATTAAAAAAAAATTCCCGCGCAACAAATGTCAATGTGACATGACGATTAGTTTTGTAATCTATGGTAAAGATATAAACTATTAGCGTCGTTTATTTAACCATAGTTGTAAAACAAAATGGAGATTGGTCTGCGCATTTTTTTGTTTTTTTATCAGTCTTTTTTGAAAAAATTTATCTATTTTTTGTCATTTTTAAAATTTAATAAAAAGTATAGATGCCTAAAGATCAGGCTCGCTTTGTTCCTTTAGGATAAAAACTAGTACTCCTATTAATTGTGAAAATATTTTCAATTTTAAAACTCCGTTATTAGTTTGTAAGAGCTAAGAAGAATATTCTTTCTTATAGTTAATGTAGCTTTGGTTTTTAGAAATATTTTTTCGTAAAAGCTTCTTGCAAGTTCACTATTTTTTTTGGCAAAGTTTTTTTTTTATATGAGGTGGCAAACGAGCAGGCGCGTCACCTAATGTTAAGTAATCAGCGCCGCCCATGAGCACTCGCGATGTCACGAGTGTGTTGCCGGCCTTTTAAGGATAGGTACCCCTCTTTTTTTAAGGTCCCCAAGTTGCAACAAAAACCTCCTTACACAATTAAAACAAAATCAAAACTATAACCTTAAACAAAATTTAAAAAAACATTCTCTTCCCGTAACACTAAAAAGCTCAACAAATAGCATATTTTGACATATGTAAGTAACAGACCTCAAAATAATACTTTAAAACATTTTATGGGCTGTACCGCGAAGGTCAATAACTTAATAAGTTATTTCGTATATGGCAACATAACGCCTACTTAGGCACCTACTTTACAACTTGACGTACTTAAGATAAAAAAAATATACTTAAATTATAACAGGTAGCGTTATTATGGATTTTTAAAGGCTGTCAAAACTTTTTGCGATATTTAAAATTAACTAGCAGGCCGTCCTGGCTTTGCTCGCATATATTATGTGTTCTTCATCATTTTCTTTAGGTGGCACTCCATGACTGGAGGTCTACCATCAGCTCCCTAAATCCAGCCAACCGAAACTGGTGCTCGACGGTGGCTATCCCAGTCCACTCCCGGATGTTGCGCAACTACGATTTTTCCTTCTACCAGCTCGGCTTCTCCCTTCTACTTTTACCATCATAATGAGTTGTGAGGAGGTACCTATCGTGATTTTTAAATCACTCTCTATTAAAGGAATTGCATCGAATTCGGTTGGGTATTTTTAAAGATTAAAGCTTACATATTGTCAGTCAGATAGTGAAAAATTATATTGTGTTGTGTGAAGCTTCTGTCGTAGATTCCATTCTTTCATTGGAAAACTATATTTGTAATTGTTTGTATATGTAATTTATCAGTGAGCTAGTAGCTTTAACTGAAGCTCTGCTTAGCCTGGGACTAGATGACGCTGTGTAAAAAAAATATCTTGAAGTATTTTAACAATTTTTGCAAACATCTAATGAGTCATCGGTCAACGCACAGTCGCGAATTCGGTTCCCGGAAACAACAGTACCTTATCATATCACTGATCTGAAGCCGTTCTTTGCTTCTTAGAACTGTGTCTATGACCCTACGCGGTGAAAGGTCGTTTGAGGTTGTAACTGCGAAAATGATGAACAGAATTCTATCGGACTCACAGCGTTTGGCGTATGATGATTTTTGATAGTTCGTTAAATAATAAACAAAATTCTATTGGACTCGCGTTTGGCGTAGGATGATTTTTGATAGTTTGTTAAAATCATGGTCTATCTTTATTTAAAACACTATAAATATCTTGTTTCAACGCTAAAGACTAAAACTAATATCATAACATAGTATAAAACATTGTCGCTTTCTTCCGTCTGTCCTGTTATGTGTGTTTAAATCTTTAAAACTACGCAACCGATTTTCATGTGTTTTAAATCAGATAGAGAGATTTGAGAGGAAGGATTATGTGTATAATACATGCAGAAATGTCGCTTAAAACCACGGGTCGCGACTAGTATTCTATAAATGTCGTGACAAGACGAATTAATGAAACACTTCATAAGTTTATTTCTTTCTTTTGTAAATACAAACATATAATACATAGTAAAACCTAGACCCTAGAAAAATAGAAATAGAAATTATTACATAATATGTATTTTTCCAATGTACCTAGAGTTCGAACCAATAACCCTTAGGGCAGAAGTCTTGTATTACCATTGCACCTAACTGTCGTAATGAATATTTTGAAACGGTTGTTGCATTAAAAACGGTCTAACAGGCAAGTGTATCGGGTCAAGGAGTGACCTCAGTGCACTCGTTATCTGACCTCAGAATTCCTCCGTCAAACGGCTACAATCATATATCATATGCAATTTTAATTATCAAAGATCGTGTGGTAGTTTATGAGACTATTTTAATATGTGGTACATAGAAATGTTCAAAGGTTAAAAGTATCTTTATTCAACTAGGCTACATATAGTAACACTTTTGAATCGTTATTTTTTTTAATGTCATGGTATTACAAAACAATATTTAACTAACCGATCGTAAAAGTTCTACAGAGAACTGGCAAGAAACTCTGATAGTTGTCTATTTAAAAAACATGTTACCTATTTAAGTAATGAAAATACGTATTACTTTCGGCGAAGTTAGTTTTTTGTTTTTTTAAGTTCACTTTTTAAAGTCCTTTTTTTATAATAAAATTATTTTTTTATTATCTGTATCTCGATTTCATGGACTAAACTAAATTTGACAGTTCTTCTGTCTATTACAAGACATTTATCTATGAGTTTTATTAACCAGGAAAATACATACAAGGTTTTTTTTGCAGGAAAATCCGGGTCAAAATAAAATGAGAGCTAGTTTATTTTTAAATATATCATCATCCTTGCATTCCTTGCCTGACCTTCTGGGGTCGAATGGCGCCAAGATACTACACAGAGGCTCCTTGTCACAGATTATATATGAATGGAACACAGATAACGAAGATTACTTATAATAATTATTATAGATTATAGAATATTCTGGGTATTTATAGTTATTTAAAGTATAATACAAGCCGTGCCCCGCGTTTTTACCTGCTATTGTAAATGTGTTTTACAAATAAATTATTAATCGTCTTATCTATATGATAAAAAAACTGATAGGAAATCCGTTGCGTAGTTTAAAAGATTTATACAAACAGACAAAAGAAAGCGACTTTGGACCATACTATGACAAGATATTGTTATTTCCTTTTTTTAGTAATAAATAGCTATGTTGTAATATTTTCTTATGAATGTGAATTTGTTAAAGGATATTTTATTTCATTTTTTAAAGGACAACGCATTTCCGAAATTAAATGTCTGCCAAGTGTCTATGGTTGGAGAAAAGAACCCTAAGTAGTTAGTATGTACTTAAATTTATATATTTTAGCAGAAAATTTATCTGTAGGTACCTTTGTAATATATTGTTTTGTTTCTTTCTCTTTTCGTTATTAAAGCGCTTTGTTATAAGTTCTCGTGTCTTGTATGTCTCTTTCTTTTATCAGTAAATAAAAAATTAAAATATTATACAATAGAAACCCACATATTTATAGAAAGACATCTAACCCTTCACTAACCGAGCTGGTACAATCTACCCCTTTGTAAACAAATGACTAAAAGCGCAGTTTTATTGTTCCGCCATATGGGATGTATCTGACCCTAGCGTACCACCCACTGAGATGTTTGTAGCTCGTACAATTAGTACTATACTGTTTAGAAGCTATCTAGGGAGCTTCGAATAGCCCCTTTGCGTCTTTAACGTATTTATTACTAGCTGTTGCTCGCGACTTCGTCCCCGTCGGATCTATTTATATTATTATGTAATTGTAAGTTAATCTTATAAAATAGAAAAATACTGTTGTGGACTTTTTTTTAGATCATTTATAGAGGAATAATTCTTTAATACATACATTTTTGGTATCTTGATCCGAAGCCCTCAAAGATGAATATTTTTTCCGTTTTTTCCACAATTTCCATTATTTCTTCGCTCCTATTAGTCGCAGCGTGATTATATGTAGCCTAATGCCTTCCTCCATAAATGGTCTATTAAATAAAAATATAATTTTTCAATTCGAACCAGTAGATCCTGAGATTAGCGCGTTCAAACAAACAAACTCTTCAGCTTTATAATATTAGTATAGATACAACTAGCTGGACTTTATTCACGCCGTACCTACCTAAAACCTTATACACTAACATTTTTTTGTCTAAGAACCACCCTCATATATTCAGGAATATTCTAAAAAAAGAATTATGTAAATCAGTTCAGCTGTTATGGAGTTATGCGCTCACCAACACTTTTTGCGACTCATTTTTATATTACAGACTAGCTGTGCCCGCGACTTCGCCCGCGTAGAAAAGTGACGTTGGGCAGCATTTTTGAAAATGTGATTCTTTAAATTGCCATAACTTTTTTATTTATCAACCGATTTACATGAATTAAACACTAAATGTTAACTGAAGCTTACCACAATATATAATTGAAAACCCCATCTAGATAGGATAAACCGTTTCTGAGATTAGCGTGCACGAACAAACAGACAAAATTTCAAAAATCATTGTTTTGGGTTCTATTGGGTTAATAAAGGTCTCCTATAATATTTTTTCTCATATCTGTTCCATGTACAGACAGCGACTCGTAACGTTTTTATTATATGTATAGATAAGTTGTTTGAATTAAAACGTTTTTAACAAAGCATTTAATTAAATAATAATTATTTAGATCCTTAACGCTCTTAGGAATATTGTTATGTAACAATATGAAAGGGGTCAAGATCATTGCGACATTAAAACTACGGACCCCACGAGCTTATTCATAAAGCTTTAAAAAAAACTTTTCATCCACATACCGTAATATCCCGCATACTTCGTTAATCGTACAAAATCTATACAAATTTGCTTAGCAGCTGAAGCTCCCTATATACGGTTAAACTTAACTACACCGATGCTTTAGTTAATTTAAACCTTATTGCAATGTAGCAAAGTCGTTTTTTCCTTGTAAATTTGTGAAATTATTGTTTAACTTTGAACACGTGTTTGCTCCCCCAGGCGTTTGTCACTAATTTTATGTTTAGACTAAGAGTTTGTCGGTTCAAATTATAAAAATATTTATTAAATTAAAAAGGATTCTCATCTGAGGCAAATTCTTTTGCTACCATCCATTCCATGTTTAAATTCCCTAGGATTCAAAGTCAAATTCAAAAGTATATTTAATCAACCAGGCTAAATGTCACTTTTGAATCGTCGTGGTATTACAAAACATTTACCACCGGTTAAGAGATTCTGATAGTTGCTCTTTTCCCCCTTAGTCCACCAATTATACAGAGATTCTAAAGGGAAAGAAAGATTCGATTTTCCTCATTTTTTACGGTTGGTTAACACGTATTCTAGATATTTTTAGCTTTGTGGTTATGGCAGGGGTGTTCTCTTGTATTTTATCAGGCGACTTTCCTAATCAATTGCCTGCTATGGCCTAGAAAATGATCTTGCTAAAAGGTCTGTCTGTGGTGATGTTATGATTTTAGTTTAAAATATGAGTTTTGATGATTTTTAAGTCAAACCTCTGTAGTATTTTGAAAACTCTTTATGATATTATTTCATTTGAAAAACTTTTTTACAGATTTTTTCTCAAACTCTCTTACTCTCAAAATTAAGAGTTTAACTGACGAGCAGTAAATTGGCAGTCTTCCTAATTGTTTCTAGAATTGAACATTACACAACTGTTCTTAAAGTCTCTCAATCATTTCTCTTTTTTATAAAGAAAACAGGTTAACAGCTCGACCGCTTGACCACAAATCACCTGATGTTAGTGAAGTTGTGGTTTAAGATGGAACGCGCCTCCCTGACTGGATTGTTTTAATCTCCTCTTGAAGTAGGTTGTATATATCGGGAACAGACTTCGGTATGGAGTTTATTTATTTATTTTTTTAACACTTTGGTTCACATAACAATCTAAACATAATAAACAAGAATACATTGTGGTAACTGGCGGCCTTATTACTCAGGAGTGATCTTTTCCAGGCAACCAAGTCAGGACGTAACATACATAATAAACAATTAGGTGGCGTAGTGCAACTTTAAACAATAATAGACACATTACTAAGTACTTACACATAACAATTGAAATATAATTTAATATGCTACTAGCCGTTCCCCGCGGTTTTACCCGCGTAGTTCCCGTTCCCGGGGCAATGCCGGGATGTAAGCTATCCTATCTCTCAAGTTGGATCGAACTGCACGTGGTGTGCGAATTTTATTATAATCGGTTGTGGTTTAGGAGTCCATTGAGGACAAACATTGTGACGCGAGATTTATATATATTAAGATTAAGTAATATGAACTACACATATAATACTATATACATACATAGATAAGTAGGATTAGTAAGGAGTTTCACAGTCTTGCAGTATGTAGTATGAACGTAGAGGCAAATCGCTTTTTTCGCTTTTTTTCGCGTTAAAATAAGTGGTGTTGCAGTGAGTTGGCTCTCCGCCTAGTTAGTTAGTTGCAGTTTAGTGACCGCGTCTGCGTCTCTCGTTAAACGATAACGAGCTACATTTTGTTTTTAACCAACATACATAAATACATACATACATCATACATACAAGTCATTCAATGGTACTATGAATAGAAGCTTTTCGTAAAGAAATATGTTGAATTTGTTCCTAGATTTAGAATAATTTAAAACGTATATTTATAAGTATAGTTCTAGAACATAATAAAATATATTTTGATAACTTTATTGGTTTATTATCTGTAATATATCATGCGATGCATGGAAGAAATCGCTTAAAGCGGACTAAATATCGGCTGCGTAGTTTTAAAGATTTAATGACGGAACACTGAAACGCAACTTAAATTTAAGTAAAACTTAAACCGGTCCGATTTGACAGTTCACCATACAACTCTGGCGTGCTTAAATTTAACTTGCGTATGAGTATTTGGCCATAAGCATACTTTGTTTAATGTAATGAAGTTATTTAATTTCAATAATTTTCATTTTTTCAATTTTAATTTTGTAGTTCTAGGATTTAATTTCTAGATATTAAACCCTAGAACTCGATTAAGGTGACCTTGTAGTCTATTCCTATTGAGTGAACTAATTCTAGCCGCTCCAATTTGATCATAATTGTGACTGAATGGTATATCAGCTCGTTCGTTCATCTGGATGACATCCGGTGTGAAGGTAACACAGGGTGATTTCAAAAGGTTTGTTTTTATTCATTTAAAGTGATTTTTAATAAATGAAAACAAAATTATATATTAAAGTTAAATTTGATAAATTATCTTTTAAAATAGGTATTAATCGACATAATATTATGTGCATACAATTTTTATAAGAACATAATTATTTTTATACAACACATTACCTATAAATTGGAAAGTTTGTGAGTATTACTATTTCACATACAATCTATCAAATTATATTGTCTGAAATTTGGCATATTTTGTTTAAACTTTTCATGCCGTTATCGTTCCGGGAACGAGAAAAAAGTGGGTAATTCCGCGGGGCACGGCATGTTAATATAATTTTATAGGCATATACATTGATAACGATTTTTTAAAAGCTTTATTTACTTTGACAATTTTGAACACTCTGTATATAATATTTATAAATGGGTCACAGGGGCGATAAAAAGTCAACGACCACCGAATGTTGTATGAGGTCCGTTCGGAGGGATAGTCCCTCTCAAAGAGGACAGATTAGCTTCTGATACCGGAGGGAGCATATAATCGAAACTACAACCAACTTTTGCGCAGTATGTTCTACAACATATTATTTATTTTTTATAGTACTTATTATTTCTCTAAAATTAAAAAAAAAGTTTTGTTTTTTTTATCATAAGTTCTTGTGGATGGATTAAAAAAAACTTTCACTAGTCGATTACGGAGCTTCCAAAGTACAATACATACGTACTACATATATAAAAAAAATTAAGCTTTTATAGGAAATTCGTATTTAAAGTTCTATTTTCTTGGACTATAATTAACTTAAAAAAAAATAAAACCGACTTCATGATAATACCTATTCCAAAAAAAATAATCGTTCAAATTGTTTCATTATCGACAGAGATATTGCGTATAAAAAAGTTTATCCCCAATTTTCCACCCTTGGGGATTGTTTTTTTATTATTAAATTTAAATGGGACCATCCTTGAGGTATTACCTATACGCCGAAAAAACATTTATTCAAATCGGTTCATAATTAGCGGAGTTATCGCGTAACAAAGTATAGAAAAAAAAACATACGGGTCGAATTGAGAACCTCCTTCTTTTTGAAGTCGGTTGAAAACTATTATTAATCAGAACAATTAAAATTGATTAACAAATTCTGTATATATAAGAAGCTCTTATAGAATATACCTACTAATAGCAAAATAATTTATTAACGCAGTAAATAATACTTCAATGGCAATTAGAGCGTAAAGTTCAATTCTAAAAGTCTTATCATTATAGGTTTATCTGTTGTTTACAAAATATATTCGTTGTTTACAAACAAAATACTACAATTTGACATTCTAATTGGACAATGGTATATTCAATAAACAATTGAATCATTTAAACTTTGATCTTGTTAGTAAATATGTTTCAAGGTATTTCAGAAACAGAATATCAGACATACGGTCGAATTGAAACCTTCCTCCTTTTTTTAAGTCGGTTAAAAAGAAGTCTGAAAGCTCTTAAGTGATAAAGGTAGCAAAATTGTCTTGGGTTGTGTTTTAAACTCGCGACTTCGTCCGCGTCGGATCTATTTCTATTATTATGTTATAGTGAGTCAATCTTAGAAGATAGACATATACGGTCGCGGACTTTTTTTAGATCATTTAAAGAGGAATACCTAATTCTTTCATACATATTATTTTTGTATCTTGAACCGTTTTCGCAGCGCACGTAAAGGAAGCCCTCAAAGATGAATAATTTTCCCCTTCGAAAAAACGCTTCGAGATTAGCGCGTTCAAACAAACAAACAAACTCTTCAGCTTTATATATTAGTATAGATAAAAGCAGAAGCTGACTGACTGACTGACATATCAACGTACAGCCTAAACGGCTAACCGTAGGCACTTGAAATTTGAAAAGGACGTAGCTTAGGTACCGTAGAGGTGCACTAAGAAAGGAATTCCCGTAATTCCCACGGGACGGGAATTACGGGGAAAACTTGTCTGATAGAAAATCCAATTAAAATTTGTTGCATAGTTTCAATAATTTAAGCATAAATAGCGACAGACAGAAAAAAGCCGCTTTGTTTTATACTATGTAACTAGCTGTTGCCCGCGACTCCGTCCGCGTTTACTTTCATAAAAAAATATTCCCCTGGATAAAAAGTATCCTATGTCATTCTCCTGGTTCTAAACTACCTCCCTGCCAAATTTCAGCTAAATCGGTTCAGCCGTTCTTGAGTTATAAGTGAATTAACTAACACTACTTTCTTTTATATATAGATATAGATGATGGTGTTTTCTAAAGGTATAAAATAGTAAATACGTTTAAATTTATTCAAACAATTTAAGAACCATTACTATGGTGTAACATTGGTTTCAAATGATGTAATGTTTATGTAGTTTTTGAAGGTCAAACATATATTTTTTTAGAGTCAAGATGACTGGTTCCGTCAAATTGAACAATATGGGTGTTGATTGATTTTTTGTGTTCAAAAATAACAATGAAAACTGGTTAAAAGAGATGTGTTTACTAAAAATGGTGATTAAAAGAGCCTTTTAGATTATATTATAAACAAATATATTTAACTTTTGGAATATTGTAGAAAAAAGAAATAAACTTATTTTGATTGTTCTTTATTGCATTTGTAAAATATTTGCCAGCTTATATATTAATACTAGCGGTGCCCGCGAGCATTCGCGCCAACAGTTCAGCAAGTTCAACGTGATTCTTTAAATTGCCATAACTTTTTTATTCATCAACCGATTGACATGAATTAAACACTAAATGTCAAGTGAACCTTGCCACAATATATAATTGAAAACCCCATCTAGATAGGATACGCCGTTTCTGAGATTAGCGTGCACAAACAAACAGACAAACAGACAAAAATTCCAAAAATCATTGTTTTGGGTTCTATTGCGTTAATAAAGGTCTCCTATAATATTTTTTCTCATATATTTTCCACGTACAGACAACGACTCGTTACGTATTTATAATATGTATTGATTGATTGATGATGATATATACAGTCACGTGACTGGATCTAGATCTAGACTAAGGAACTAAAGAACTAAGGGAATGAAAACTACCCGGATAAAACGCGTTGTATAGGATACGTCTTCCGCTACATAAAAAGATGCTGATTCATAAATGACATAAGGTCAATGACCGATTGCAAGTACAAGGTGGTCAGCGCGGAATTTCGACCATAAATGGTCATTTTCGACCGGCCTGAACCGACCTTGTCATTTACATTGATGAGTCCTTTATCTCGGATAACATTAATAATGTTGAATTATAATTGTTTGTTGTGCCTTTTATTTGTATAGGTTTGTTTCGTAGCTTGTTGTTCAAGTCAAATAAATGTATATCTTTATTCAAATAGGTTATGTTATTAATCTTTAAAACTTCGCTAACGATTTTCATGCGGTTTATTTATTAGATAGAATGATTTATTTTTTATTTTATAAATACAAGGTTGTCCACCAATCTTTACAATAGCAAATGCACTATAACATTAACATGGCGACCGCTTGTCTTGTGGTTGCACAACTGCTTTCTGCGCGAAGGGTCGTGGGTTCGATTCCCACACCGGAAAAATATATTTGTATTTTTCTGGGGTCTGCGTGTTGCTATGTATTGTATGTATGTATTTATAAAAGAAAGGTATGTATATGTAATTTATTCCGTTATCTAGTTGCCATAACACAAGCTTCGGCTTAGCTTGGAACTAGATGGCGCTGTGTATAAATGTCCTAAGGTTTATATGTATAGTGCATGCACAGGTGCGGCTAGTATGATATAAACCAGTAAAATAAAAGTTAATAATCTGTGATGATTCACAGATGACAGACTTACAATTATCGAGAATTGTTTGACAATGAAACGAAATCAGGCCGGCCCACGCCGCCGCGAGTGGGTCTAGGGCGAATTTTATTCATTTTTAAATTTACGACACATTTATATACATATAATAAAAACGTAACGAGTCGCTGTCTGTACATGCAAGATATATGAGAAAAAATATTATAGGAGACCTTTATTAACGCAATAGAACCCAAAACAATGATTTTTGGAATTTTTGTCTGTTTGTCTGTTCGTTTGTGCACGCTAATCTCAGAAACGGCTTATCTTATCTAGATGGAGTTTTCAATGATATATAGTGGTAAGCTTCACTTACAATTTAGTGTTTAATTCATGTCAATCGGTTGATAAATAAAACAGTTATGGCAATTTA
>DWAJ01004117.1:0-13513 GCA_018238005.1 Eurema mandarina
AAGTGAAAAATATCAGAAAAAAATTCCAAGGCAAAGGGCGCCTATTATGAGATATTAGGGGTTCTAAATATAAGATACTATCTTATATTAGGTTCCATAAATTTTAGGGGTCAACAAACAAAAAAAACAATATTAACGTCATAATCACATTTTTATTGTAGGTAACTTATTGATTAAATATTAAGACAAATCAGTATTAGCAGTTTGGTATATTAATTATTAAATTCTGCGCGGACATCCTTTTTCACATAGCGCTCAAGGGTACCCTTAGGAACACCAAATTGTTTCGCTGCTCTTAAGTAACCCATTTCTTTTCTTCGTACTGCATTCACAGCCTGTATCATGGCAGCGTGGTCCCAGGTCTTTCTTTTGATGGGAGGCATCTAAAATAAAAAAATATACGGTTTAACCCAACACCCATGATAATTGTTCTTTTTGTGTACCATAAGATGATACCTCAATTTAGGAACCCTAGCATATCTCATATTAGGAAAACAACAGTTTTAGAAAATGGCTGCCTTTTTTTTTGTTTCCAAAAGAAAATACAATTTAACTGCATTCATAACTTAAAATTTACCATATAAGCTACAAACAAAACATAAATTAAATGCGTTTAACGTAATAATAAAGTTGTTACGTAGTACGTAATCATCAAATGTTTACAAGGTACGTAATACGTACCTTGTAAACATTTGATGAAAAACATTTGGTTTTACGATGTTGAAATAACCAACACGCACACGTTCTTACATTGCCGTTAGCCGGCGCGAACTGACAGACGTTTAGCACTGTTGATGTGTCAAACCGAGCCACACTAGCGCCAAATGACTGACGTGAGTAGTTTGACCAATATCTTCCTATCTCATATTTAGCGCCTATCTCATATTAGGCATCTTTACCCTATGTATGTATATTTTAATCTAGGTACCTGTATCTTGTACACGAGACAAATCCATTTTGTAGTTTTGCGTGAAACAACAACAAACATTTTTTAGCGTAGTATTAAATATTTATTTTTTGTGTAAGCTTTAATTGTTATTAATTATTTGTACATAATTATGATTGTTTCGATTAAAATCTTTGTATGCTAGAAATAGTGTGTAAATACTGTTTTCTCATCTCTCTCATTCTAAGAAAACACGTTGACATATTCTTTAACAAAAACTTACACTTGCCACGAAACATTCTATTTATATAAACCGCATCAAAATTCGTTCAGCAATTCAAGTGTTCATCGCAAACAGACAGTGGGTGACTTCTACATGTAGCTATAATGTATTTACACTAAGGACACTTCTCTCTCAGCAACAGTGACGTAATTCTGTTAGTTCCACTTGAGAGGAGTTTTTTATAAACGTCTGCGTTTTATGGCCGTTACGAATGTCCTTGAGTATCTTTTAGGGATAGTACCTATCTGTGAGTATGTGTAGTACCTATCTATTTAGGGAGTGTTTATATTCTATAAGTATGGAAATTGACAAGAGCGAAAAGCGTGGGATAATTTCTTTATACATTTTTGGTATTATTGTAGCTTTTAATCGTTAGGTAATATAAAAAAGCAGTTTTTTTCTGTTTTTTCCTATGTATGCTTAGATCTTTAAAACAATGCAACTGATTTACATGTGGTTTTATTTATCAGATAGATTGATTCATGGCGGCTGTCACTAGTTAATAGGTATGTAAATTCACACCAGTGTTCTTCGAATCAATAATGTAAGTATAAATTTTAGTGCTACGTAACAAAATTGTCGTTTATTTATGAAGTTATATTAAGAAAAATTTATTATTTTCATATAATTTACATTTTTATATAAAAATCCTATTATCATAAAACTAAATTATACCACCGAATATATTAATAAGTCAGATTCCACCTTACATAATGTATTAATCAGGACATCACAATATTCCGTTTATAATAAACTCATCAACGCCGCCATTTTGTATTACGTCAACACGTCCGCAAAACAAAATAGCAATAATGCTGTCAAAATCAAAAATAGAATAATCGAATCATGCATCTCATTTTCGCGGTTTTAAATTTAGGGATGGTATCCCTACGACGCCGAACCTCAATATAAGGGCGATTATGAATCGCGTTTAAAAGCCGCGTTTTCTAGTTTCTGTGTTGTGACGTCATTGAAATACAATGTCGATATAACTGTCTTTTTTAAGACAATGGGCAAAAGATTTGCCCAAATATTTACTTTAAATCATTAACGTTTTTTCTAGAATTGGTTACGTACAGTTTGACGAATTTATTACTATGATAGAAGTTTCGAGAATTTCACAGGGTGGTCACGGTAAAGCTTCTAGTAAGGTGTTATCTGTAGGGAATAATAAAATAACTAGCAATTTGAATTCCTAAATATTTTACTTAATGCCTGGAAAGTAAAACATGCTTAGTAATAAATTTCTTTAATGTATTTATTTACCTTGTATACTTGTGATAAAATATGATAGTTAATTATTAGACGTATACCCGTATATTTATTGACCATCATCATTTTCACTCCTAAAGCTGTTAATAAGCCGTAGCTACCTCGTCTGGTCCGTTCAAACGCTAGCACATCGCCGCCCTTACAACTAAATAAAGGACAGGGGTTTGCATCTGACTAGTTCCATTACCAGCACACAAATATAACATTACCGCCTCGTTAATAACGTCCAAATTCGTATATCAAGAACGAAGATTGCGGTGAACCGAAAGCTTGTTTTTAGCAAAGGCGTCAGCCTGTATGATAGGATTTGATGGGAGTATGAACTAATCCCCTCCGTGATAACTCAATGAGAGACATAATGAGAGGCCTTTGATGGTGTCGAAATCCAAATTGTAGATAAAAAGATAGCGATGGAATTGCGAAGGGCTCAAGATGCTATCTTGTGGAACTTTACACCTATCTGGGGGTGGGATTAATGCACATGTCTGGACGCGTCAGTTGTCTATGAAATATTAATCACTAGTTGTATGTGTTACGTAAAATATGATCATGTTATAAAAAAAAACCTTTTTTTGGAAGCTTTAGAGGCAATGTCACAGATATCTTTATGCAACTAGACAAGACGTTTGAATCGGCACAGTGTTAGAAAATTAGATAATTATGTACCACAGCTTCGGAAAGCAGTTTCTACAGAGCTCTGTTTTTTCAAGATGGTAACTATAATGGTACCTACCTACAAATTGCACGTAAACATAGCAACAATATAGATTCAAATATTACAAGAAATAGCGCTTAGCAACAATATTCCAAGGACTTTAGTATTCTAAATGCTGTGTACAATAAAAAGTCAAAGCCAAAAATATTTTTATTCAACTAGGCTTCATATAGCAACACTTTTGAAGCTTATATTAAGCTATATCGTAATGTAAAAGTTTCTTATCGTGAATGAAAGTATGTTTGTTGGTCTTTAACGCAAAAATTACTTAATGGATTTCGCTGTATTTCAGCATACAAGTAGATTAAACTGTACATTAACATATAGGATACCTTATATCCCGGCATTCACTCGGGAACGAAAACGACGCAAGTAAAACTGCGGGAAGCAGCTAGTATGTATATAATTGAATTGGTTGACTGTCACATACGCAGGTTGTAACTTCATTTAGATCTAATTTTTTGATAACATAGTATCGTGATGGCTATGTCAAGCTTAGATTAGATTACAAATTAAAGGTTATATTATGTCATAGGATATAGGAGATACATTTAAACTAGTTAAGTCTCCCGGTTTTACACGATCTAAATAACGATAAAGAAATAGACTCGTACCGTTTTTGGGCAAATGAAATAGTCTATATATGGACCTCCTACTCTTTTTCCATTATTTTTTTTTTTACCCGTTCTTACTAATATTAGCTTTATGGTTTGATGATGTGTATGCAAAATTTCAGAACGGTTTGCCTTAAATTTGTAAGAGGATTTTCATAGTAATTATTTAAATTATAGATTTTTTTTAGCGTTAAGGGTGGCCTTACAAGAAAAGGTGATGTCTTCCAGACAACTTCTAATATGATAGAGAAGAATGCTTGTTGTGTCGTCTATCAAAACATTTTTGCTTATTAAATATCTGATAATTGAATACAAATAGTTAATTAAACAATTTATAAATATCTATTTTAAAATATGATCATTCAAAAAATTAACGCCGCAAAATTCAAGAGACCTTTAAATACCCCAAATTCGAACAAATAAGGAATAAACACAAACAAATACAAAACGATCGTCAATCTGACCGAAAATTCAGATTGGAGACAAGAACGTAATTAACAATCAACCCTTCGCTCGCTACGATTGGGTGCGAAAGGCCCATAGGCCGAAAATATCGGTAGGTACCTAGTACCTGCGAGGGAGGTGAACTCAGCGGAGCGTTCATGGGGTCGACTTGACTCCCTATGTACTATTTGCATGTACGGGGACCGTTGAAGATGTTTTGATGAAAGCGCTGTTTGCGTTATTACAGGTTAATTTTTGCCGTAATGTATGGGACATTTCGACACTCAAAAATTAACCCGCTTTGGTAATGGAATTAAAAGGTTTCACAGAGGTTCTATAACACCGTACAGAATAAAGACACGTATTTTTATAATGATAGATTAATTTAACATCAAAATAGGATTAAAACAATTTAATAATAAAATTCATTTTAAACATAATTTCAAAGGCTAAGAAAAACTTTTGAAAACTATAATAAAGACAAATTTAGACATTTTTAAATATAGAGTTCTATAGAGAATGTATGACGTCACAAAGGACTATCAAACAAGCACACAATACATGAGCATTCAGGAGACGCGTCGCTTCTAACACCCACCCTAACCGAAATCCGATCCGCAAGTCTCTTGGTAATTACTACCGATTTCATTTCTTGATGCATTTTTAAAAGCGTCCGACGGCTTTTTAATGGTTATTTTATGGTGACGGATCGCTTATTAAGTTTTTATGACGTACGAACAGTGACAGATGCGATGTAGTTTGACACCGGCGCGGGGGCGCCGCGGACGCGTGGATTGCGAAATTAATTGTAACGATTTGTTACACTCGTTATATAAATCTTTTTGAAATGTGTTGAATTATTGCGATTTGTATGTTGATTTACAGTAGTTGTTGAATATTTGATTCGTAGATTCATTGGAGCGAGGTTTCGGAAGCTAGTAAAGATGTTCATGTTATGATAATGTCGTTATATTTTTGTAAAAGTTTCGTCATAGATTAAGTTAAAAAATACTATAATTAGAAATTAAATTAAATCAACTACTTAAAAACCTTCGTTATATAAATATTCAGTAAGTGATACTATATTAAATAGTGCTATAAAACATCGCAATTAATATGACTTTAGTGCTTGGGGCTAACGGAAAACATTTGCTTTCAAAAGATAACGTATTAAATAATATTTCAACAGTATTCCTTATCAAAGCAGCCATTTAATGAGTATGAATTAATCAAAATGCCCACACTACATAGCTGTATTATCTCAGTCCCCAGAGGCGAGAGAAAATTAAAACAGATGACGTAGCGGAACCATCACCGAGTTATAATTAAAAAGATAAGGAATATTTTCGTATCGAGATTGCGAAGGAAAACCCCTTTTGACCCTCAAATGGGGAGCTACGGTTCGGGACCAGTTAACCGGTTAAGGGGCCCCAGAGACCATACATCGATAGAACCGTCGCTGATTAAGTAAACTAAGATAACATTTGCGATGTAACGTCAAAAGTCAACAAGGGCGAACGAATCGCTAAGTTGATTTCGGTCTCAAGGGTTGTTGGAGTATTATCTGAGATAGTTACTATTTGAGATGATTGGATTGGCTCTCAGGATGAGTGCTTCATTGTTTGCTCTATGTTTGTGTTGAACGGGTTATCTGTTGACATTGAAGATCTTGCTCGCTGATAAACGTTTATATATCCGCTCTGACTCTAAACTTACAATAGGCCAAAGATTGTATTTCGCAAGCGAAAATGCGTGTGGTGTTATTGCTTGCCTCATGGAGATAATGTACATCTGTATAATAATACATCTTAGGTAAGATCTAGTACTCCGATTATGATTAAGTTGAAGACTATGTTACCCAAGAAACGAGTGGTTAAAATTATTAAAGAAAAGCAAATTTAAAGGTAGCACCAAATATAAATATTCAGTTAGACAAAACTAAATTAATATGGAACATAATAATGCATTATTTTAAGGTAGAGGTTTTGAAAAGATAAGCAATAAAATAGGTTTTGATGTCTATTTGTATAATTTTACTGCAATCAAATTGAAACAGGAAAGTTTTCAAAACAAGTCAAGTCGTTCTAGTTAGTCCTATAACTGTTGTTATCGTTGTGTTATCTTATTTTACTTTATAATATGCCTAACATAGTAACGGTTAAGTCGCAGAGAATCGGTTAGTGTTTTGGTTTTTACGATTTGTACTTGGCTGTTAAATACTCTAGACAATACTTCGATTTGCTAACCTTGTGGAACGGAACCTAATGGAACGAACCTATATCGGTATTAACGCAACTTTCTCCCCAACCTGCAGTAGAATCTGCACATATCAAAATAAGCTACAATTAGATCAGGAGACGGCAGCGAGGCACGTACCTGCTTAGTATTCCGGCCGAGTAGCGCCCAGTATTGATTGCTCGCGTTGGGGCGCTCCAAAACAATCCGAGGATGTAATGATTTTTTCGCTATCGACTTTTTTTGAGCAACGAGATAAACGGTATTTGAAGCTAGACTTGAAACTAGTCTGATGCCTTTGATTGTTTCAAGTTTTACGTTCTCAGTACTAGTCTGTGAATATTTCAAAACCAGGAAGTAAGCACAGCCATTTATTTCGAATGAGTCTTTGACAAAATTATTTCAAATGTTTGGGTTCTTGGTACTTAAGGATGAAGTTGACTAGTTAAGACAACTTTAAATAATTTAAGAGACCAATACAGTAAATACAGCCAACAAAATACCTGCCTGTCTTTAAAAACACAGTCTAAATTTGCTAAACAGACATAATGGCTATTTTTAAATTTCTTTAATAAAATACAGACTAAATAAGGACAACAAAGCATGAACGATGAAATAGCGTGCTTAAATACACAAAGTGTTTCATGCTACGCACCGTTAATACACTTCTTACAAAATTCCTATCTCGCTATCTTCGATCGCAAGGGGTCGGTTTGACCCGCGGCATTTCAAGGGTTGTAACTGTAGTGCTAACGTACTGACTGGTACTTGCAGCTACGTGGGCTTACTTGGAAGTTTTAGTGTCTTAGCTATGAAATTTGAATGATCTGTGAACTACTTTATAGATAGATCGTATCTTAATAGTTCGTACAGTTCACAATTAGTTGAACTAGTTCTAATGTGCAAACTGTGACGTCATCGTCGTATCATTTTAGGAAGCAGAGTTGCTGTTTAACGCGTGTCTGAATATTTAAATCTATGTTGTAATTACCTTTTTAACTCATACTGTTAATAAAACAATGTAAATATAAAATATGAATATAATGACGATTCAAGTGTTCCATATGCCTAGTTAAATACTATTTATTATTATGAGACACTACATCTTCGTTTCAACCTTAGACAACGTAATAAGAATTTTACAAAGAGGTTCCCATCTCAGCGATATGGTCGTATCTTTTTTAAGGACCATTTGAATAATCTAATTACAAAATACCTCATAAACAAAACTAGAAACTTATGATAGCGGTCGTGCGCCTAAAATCGATAGAACATAAAAAGAGAGATTAGTCCTTATCCCCAATTTCATCTAAACGCCATAATCCACGGTACAATGGTGACAAAAATAATAAATATGGCTCCGTACCGCCTACCAGTACAATGGAGCCATAGGGTGATTAACTAGGGGAAAAAGTGGTAGAAAACACGGCTATTGATATCATCACGAACGCATTCTTTGTTTGGTTTTGATACTTAGTTGACAATAGCGTTGGTCTGGCTGACTGTTGCGTCAACTGAAGTTGGGAGCAAAAAAGCGTGGCTCAAATGTAGAATATTGGGACGCGTCACGTGAATCTATGTATATGTTTTGTTTTTTGTATCTTGTTGGGTTGTAAGTCTTCGCTTTAAGTCTTAGGAATATTTTGTGAATTATTTAACTTTTTTATGTAATGGTCTATTGTAGCAAGATATACAGTTAAAACAAAAAAAAAGATCGTTGCTTTGTTAAATTGGTCAAAATCAAATAGAATTAATTCAATTTAAAGGTATTACTTCAATCTAGTACATCAGATTAAAGGTTATTTTGCACATAAATGAATTATATTGATTTTTGACTATGAAGTCATATATAGGTAGGACGCGAAACTCAAGGTCACTCCAGACAATTTAGAGAAAGAATAAATTCTTTCGTCAGACTGATTTTTTTATAGGCTTAATAAATTATTGCTTGAAACTAAACCAAAGATAATACAACAAATTACACTAAATTGCCAGTTAATAGTAATTTAGATGCAATGAAGGTGTTAATTTATATTAATAATATTCTGAATTGTAATGTAGGCGGATACGGGCTGGTAATAGATGTATAATTTATAGTGTAAAACAGTGTGGTAGGTGGTGCG
Organism: Eurema mandarina; assembly: GCA_018238005.1. Lineage (NCBI taxonomy): Eukaryota > Metazoa > Arthropoda > Insecta > Lepidoptera > Pieridae > Eurema > Eurema mandarina. The sequence goes on from DWAJ01004117.1 coordinate 8,573, forward strand.
TGATTTGTTTACATTTAATTATTATTAAATACCCATAGATGTAGAACGCATAGACTGATAGTCCCTTAATAATCTGTCCGCTGTAAGTGAAGCCAAAACTGTTTACAAGCTCATCAATGTTGCTGTTATGAAAAATTATCATATAAATGTGGAAAACTCAAAACAAGAATTTTGATGTAATGCCGCCATGGCGATGATATATGTAAGTAGACAAAATTGTCTACTTTGATATGGCTTCATTTTGCAAGCGCATACTACGGTTCTAGATGTTTCTATTCCTGTGTGCTTATGTTTTGTATAATTGCGGACATTCTACATTTGAAATTTTGAAATTTCTGCAACGTTCTATTTTTCTTCATTTAAGAAAAATAGAATTCTAAATTCAAATTCATTTACAACCTATTTTCTAAAAACAAATTTCTGGAACGTTCTAAATTCTTTTTGCGTTCCAAAAAAGTTCCAAATTCAAAATAACGAATTTCAAATCAAAATCTAGTATTGTTCGAGTATTGTATAGCAATATAAACAGTAGTACTAGTTAGCTCACTCCCGCTTAGTTCCAACGGCGTTTTGTCCCAAAATAATGAACAGCACGTGCTGGGACCGTCCCACTCGGGACAAAGGACGCGTGGCGATGGCTATCGGTGTGAAAGATAAATAGCTGTTTTATATCGTATTTATGCTAATGTATTGATTGTTTTATTGTGTATGACATGACTAGTGCGTAATAGATTTACGAATGTTTTTAATTAATCGTAGTTAGTGATAAAATTAATATGAAAAGTATGAGAAATGTGTATTAATAAAAAAGTTTGTAAATGAAGAGGAAAGAAAAGTCTTTTTGATTTTTTTTAATGTAACATAAATACCTATATAAAATAACGACCGCCTAGCTCAGTGGTCAACGATTATTGTATTCTTTGCAAAAGTGTTGTGGATTCGATGACACTGGAAAAATATTAAAAAATATTTTTCTGTGTTGGTATGTATTACATAAACTCTGCTTAGTGTAGCACTGGATGGCTCATGGCGTTATGTTTAAATTCCTTGTAATTATGTCAAAAATATTTTGTAAATCATTTAGACATCGAAAAATGCTGTACCTTTTTAAATGTGTTTTTTTTACAATAAGGTATCTCTGTAATGATAATATTATAGTAGGTAATGAACATGGTTTGAAAGAATAAAAAAAATATTTAGTCTTTCGCTATCAATAAAAATTACACAGATTAAAATTAAAAAAAATCTAAATAATATAAAGGTCGTCTGTAACATGACGCATTCAAATGGAGTGCAATAAAATAATTATACTCGTGTGACTTATTAGCCCGTCATTACAGACGAAGTGCTACCGTATATAAAAAAGAACTTTATTTACATGGTATAGAGTTCATTATTGCTTGTAGAGGTTGTTCTTTAGCGTTTAGTTTTGATAAAGGTATGTCCACCCGATTGTATTAACTCTGTAAATATAAGCTTGGCTTGAAACGTCTGTTTTAAAATGGCTTTGTAAACACGTTAGTGTTATGAGAATATGTATTTTATCATTTATATCTTTTAATGGAAATTTGAGCATATTATAATTGTACATTACGAGTATAGAGTTTATTAATAATTAAAAAAAAATTACCTACCTATTGTTATTATAAATTATTGTCGAATTTGACTACACAATGCGTGTGCTACTTCTACGTATAAATCTACAAAAGTAGTTACAAATTGATAATTATTTAAGCTACGGATAGAATGATCCACAAATCCAAATTATTAATTAACACAAACTATTAAAGTCAAATTTTCAAAGCGCTCGATCGTGTGTACGCGGCCTTACAGCTTTTCGATACAACATATCATTTGTTAAACGTTCCTTTTGACTATTATTTTATGAATGGCGGGAAATATGGCCGCCATGATACGTTTTACCGTGCAATTCATTGTTTAGATCTTTCTTCTGGGGTCTTTTGGGTGTTATAGAAATATTTTGAAAAAAAATCAATAGTTATTTAAAGTTATTCTTTTTGTTTATACACAAAATGATTACTGAATGTAGTTGTTTTATACAATTATAAGGTCTCAACATAAATACTTGGTCTAAACAAATAATATGTATATTTATAAAAACCATAGATTGAGTATGGCACAAATTAATTATCTGTACAATGATTTGTCAATTATGACTTATAATTTTTACGATGTGCAAAAAAATCGCAAGTTAATAATTAATATCTATTTATATAGGTATACTTCTCGAGTTGTAAGAAAAGGCTTTTGCACATTCAAGTAAGATTCTACTTTAGATTTTCGGAAGCCATTTAACTTAAATTTAGCATACTTTATAAAAAAAAATAAACCAAAATTAATATTTTACAGCTGTTTTTAGTAATCTTATTTCAGGACATTGAAACCAAATTGTCAATTAACATTTCGACTTCTACCTACCTACCTCGAGTTTTACCTACCTAGAAAGCTACATAAAAATATTAATATAACCTTAAATATCGCTACTTACTCACAAAACTCCCATCCAAACTATACGACGCTCATTTGTACCATATACCCTAAACATACACCCCAAATAATGGATCATAAAGCAAAATTAAAAGTTCTTGATACATTACACTCGCACAATAAAACCATTCCACTTACTAAATACGTAGCATTTAGGTGTCTTTAGTCAAATGACGAAGTCATCTGTACTATACACATTTGTCTTTTTAATTTCAACTTTATATCTTATACTTTAAGGTTCCTTTTAACTTCAACGCGTAGTTAACTCTGCATCCTCGTCATATACGTACTATACCAAGCTATTTTTAACTGTAGGGTAAAATAAATAGAGTCCATAATCAAATAGGGAGTTACGTCATTTTGTATCTCGAATGCTGTGATAAAAATTCGTTATGAATGGGGTTGTATGACCGGCCTATTTCAATAAATTATTCCGGTAATACAGCGAATTGTTTTATGATATCACAATGTTTATCTGTCTTTGTTATTACGATAACAATAAAACAATTTTGACGCACGTGTCTTCCTAGTTCGCGGGTTGATTCCGGGAGTTAAAGTTTTCACACGATACATGAAGCTTAGGAGATGCAATGCAATTTTTTATAACATAGGAGGAAAACGTTCGGACGAGCCACTTGATGGAAATTGGTCATCGCCACCAATGAACACTCGCGGAGACAGCTCTGATTTTGATCTAACAATTTTAGAAAGATGTATGCTCTCTTCTTGCGTGCTGCAAGATCAGTTTTAACACACTTTTAGATCAGAATTTTATTTCGTAAGTGGGAGCACAGGACATTGTCTGCTACATTTCTTTTTTAATGTTAAAGGTCGGCAAAACAGTTCAAAGGTATCTATTTAGCTTTGCAACAGATCATGGTTCAAAATTAAGTGGAATGCGATTCACACAAGATGACGTGAAACTCGACAAATCGACTAAAGAATGACTTTATCCCATACACAGTTTTGTATTCATTTCTCTTACCTGTAATTTTTACCGTTGCATCTAGTTTGAAATGCGAACGATTCTACAGAAGTTCGGAAGCTCATAGAACTCATACTTTCAGACCAGATGGCTTCTCACTCCACAAATATGACACGAGGAAAATTAGCAAAAGCGATCATGACGCGTTAAACAAAGACGCCAATAACGGTCTGGGGAGCAACACAATGGCCCCCCGCGGGGCTGGTGCCCCAGCGAGACGTTAATCCTAACTGGGGGTCTTTTATTGCTTTTTACTAGAGCTCATTTAGACGCGTTCCTTAACACTGGATTAGGGCAAAGAGTTTGGTGTAATGACCTTATTTTTTATTGAAGGTATCTAATACCTATTTAGTAAGTCGTAGTGCAGCACGTGACTTATAAAAAAAAAGTTAAAAAATATATCGTCATGCAAGCACCGGATTAGCGCCATTATCTTTGAGGCAATATTTAGTTATTTTTGGAAAGAGAGGCATAATAATAAAAGAATTTCAATGAAGAAGAAAAGAGAGGAAACTCTATTGCAACTGCGATAAGCACTCGTATGAAGTCTCACGAATGTGTTAGCGTCACGGACATCAGCCCTAATAACGTGGTCTTAAAGAAGTCTTTAATATATTGCTTGGGACAGATAGACGTGGGAAGAGTGTTATTCTGAAGACATGAACCATTGTTTGACCTCAACTGTCGGTAAGTATTTTAATACTACAGAAGCTAAAAATATTCCCAAAAGCTTCTCTTATTAAGTTTTATTAGTAGCTAACCCAATTTACACTGAACATAAGTCCAACAAGCAACGTCACAGTTATAGTGTAATAAGTATATATAAAGTGTTCACTGAACAGTTAATAAATATAGCCTGAAGCCACAATTAGTGCCCCTTTCCGAAAATATTTTCAAGTAGTTTCAAACATTTAGAAACTTGCATCGTAAATGGCTTGAAGTTGAGTACCACTTAAGTTTTTGAGAGCTAGAAAAACTGTAGCAAGTATGTGTGAATTATAATAATAGCGTTTTTTTTATATATTAATGTTATTAATAAATATGTTAGAATAAACATTTAGTATGGTATGGAATAAAAATGCAGCAAAAACTATGTGTGTATTAGTTTATTCACTACTAAAAAACATTACGTCACATAGTAATAAAATTCTGAGTATATAAGTGCTAAATTCATCAACGTTCACAAGAGCAGAGTGGCGCAGTGGAAGCGTGCTGGGCCCATAACCCAGAGGTCCGTGGATCGAAACCACGCTCTGCTAGAAATTTTTTTTTAATTTGTATTTCGATAGTAGTTGCAAATTATACTCGAGCTTTGTCCGAAGAGATTAGCATTAGGTACACTTGTAGTAACACATACTGTGTCGCCTTTTCGCACTGATTTTGAGGTAGATATAAATTAATTTTTTAATTTTTTTTTTTTTTGTGGGTATCTCTAACTTACGTGTCTT
>DWAJ01004118.1:0-13505 GCA_018238005.1 Eurema mandarina
TGCGCGAGCGTTGATTGGTTGTCCCAGTCGTGTTGTCTTTCTCGCACCAATACGTCAATTACGAGCGCGATTCTACCGATGCGCAGCTATTCTCGTCCAGCGCTAGACATAAATGACGCGTACTATATGTGCGCTGCTACTGCTGTGTGAACACTTTTTTCGGATGATTTGTATGGGTATAACATATCTCTTATATAATATCTATGGTCTGAATGAAAAGAATTAATACGTAGATTTAATATCCGCACATTTACAGACATCTTACATAAAATGTTATATTTATGAGCTAACTTTGATTTGATTACTAGACGTTTATGATATTTTTATGGCTTTTTAAACGAGAAAATCAATTCAATCTTGTCTATAAATTTATATTTTTTGTTGACACAAAACCATAGCCAACATAGAATTCACATTTTTACATTACTCAAAATTTACTAATAAAACCTTACATAAAGTAAAAACAGGATAATAAGATTTATTTTTAAAATTTAGTAATAATGTAAATATTATTATATGGAAAGTCAATACAGTATACTTATACCAAATTGTATTAATTCCACAATGTTTTTGTTTAATATTCATCTATATCTATATATGTATACTAGGGTCAGTCTATCTTACAATAGATTTGCGAAATTTATTTATAATAAAGAGGTTACACCGAACGGTGTTGGCGCCGTGCAAATGTGACAGTCTAATTTAAATACAAACAACTTTCTACTGCGATATTACTCGCCGATACATTACCCCAAATAGTGTCATTGACTCGAGTCGCCTTCACCTGATAATGAAGTTTATTCATTAAAAACCGTCTTATCCATGAACTATTAAAGTAGTTCGCTTAGTTGAAACAAGGAAAGTGTTTGATCCCATTCATAATAACTTAACGTATTTTATTTGCTTAATAAAACGATTGAATGTCAAATTTGTGATTGATGATTTTACATTGTTATAATAAATTCATATAGTTGTTTGTTGCTGGCTACATTTAGCGTTAGTAGGTTAATGAACTTAACTGTGTGGTATGGAGAAGTGTTTCTAGTTATCCGTTACACTGATTTAAGATGTAGAAATGTGATGTTATGAATTGTTTAGGACAATTTTTATTTTATAAAATAATCATAGTTACACTTGAATTAAGCTAGCAGTAGTTATTTAATTTTCTTCTAAATCCTATTTGTCCGTCTCTGTAGGTATAGATTTAGAACATATTTAACTGCTTTGACCAATTAATTACCTATTAAAACAAAACTACTATATACTATATTATTGTACATTGGCAGTTTTGATTATTTTATTTTCATTTATTTATTTGGCAGTTTGCTTAAAGAAATAACTTTTTTCTTGATTAAAATATATATTTCGGATTCGTGAATCCGAGATAACCCATACACGACGTCTTTATGAAATCGCATCCAGTTTTTTTTTCCTTCAGTAAACTGTATTGTTTAAAACATTAGTTTAATGATATGTTATTATCATTCATTAACCAATTAGGTGGTTGCCTTAAAAGATGACTGATTGTCACAATAAGGAAAGTTATATATATCTCCTATCCTATCCTAGTAATATTATAAATGTGAAAGTTTTTGAGAATGTAGGTATGTATGGATGTATGTTTGTTATTCTTTCACGCAAAAACGACTGGTCCGATTGAATTTGGTATGTAGATATGATAGATGATACCTTGGAATTAACACAAAGGATACTTTATATCCCGGTATTGCCGGGAACGGGAACTACGGGGGTAAAACCACGGGGCACGTCTAGTGATATATATTTGTTCAGGGCTAAACGTAGATCACAATGCCTTTACTAAAAGCTGCTTGCTTCTGTCACCGAGCGCTGGCTCGCTGATAGATTGCTTCATTTAAATTCGACGAAAATTCGATTATGATTATCAGATCTCTGTCCCCTTCAAACTTAATGTTCTTATACCTATGTCCATCGGATACTATGATTTGAATTTGAACAATGCATTATAGCAACCATGTTAGAAGGTATCAAACAAAACAAGAATCTAGCAATAAGTGAACAATGCACAAAAATTACAAAGATCTGTATGACATGGAATCTATATTCATTTGTTAGATACTATAAATAATTAACAAAATCCTTTAAGCAGTTAACGTACGAAATTAATTTAGATACGAAAGAATTGACGTTCATTCTCCTGATATACACGTTTGTAATAATACTCGTAGAATTCAAACCAAAAATTACTAAATCGCAAATAATTACGCCATTCTATGAAGCATGTAGTACGGTCTATGACGAAACATTTACGTTACTGGCTGAGCGGCCGATAACTTATCAATTGTAATTCCCATATGCGTCACTCAACTACATGTGAACATTGAACACCCTATTTTAGTTATTGAGAAACATCCATACTATTATTATAAATGCGAAAGTAACTCTTTTTGTCTATCTGTCTTTTCATCATACTTAACTACTGAACCGATTAGAACGAAATATGGTACACAGATGGTCTAGAGCCTGGGGAAGAACATAGGCTACTTTTTTTTTTAAATCAACCCCCAAGAGGTTGAAACTTTTTATAATTTTACGCTTTAACGGCCAAACCGCTGAGCCGATTGTAATGAAATTTGGTACATAGATGGTCTAGAGCCTGAGATAAAACATAGGCTACTTTTTAACTGGAAAAAAGGGTTAAAGGGGGGAAAGGGGGTTCCAAAGTTTATATGAAAGTCCACGCGGACGGAGTCGCGGGCAACAGCTAGTCTATTCTATATATACGAAAGAGTTTCTTTGCATCAACACTCTAAGCTCTGTAACTAATAGCCTAAAGATGAACGTTTAATCAGATTTGATAAGAAATTGGATTAGATCGTTTCGTATTAATAATTATTATTGTAACTTATGCAGCTTTGTTGAGTCACCAAGGGTGGCCCGAAACGGTGAGACTCTTTTGGGAAAAGGAATCGGGGGCAAGATGACTTTTATTCACATTAATATTTGTAATAAAAAAAATCTGTTAAAAAGAAATATTAACAAAAAACTTTCAATAATCAAATTTTTATATTTCATCTGAAGGTATCCTGCAATTAATTTCTAATAATATAATAAAACTCATATAAAGCATCTCATAAAGCATCAATAGGTTATGGACGCTTCTGACGGATCTGACACTTTAATAAGAGGATAAGTCAATGTGTCGCCATAACGTAGCTGAGCATCTAAGCCAAACCAATAAGTACGTATATTACTACAGTCCCGCAGCTTATTACCTGGCAATTTCACAGAACAATCTACTTTGGATCGTGTCGACAGCACACAATGATGGGACATACACTGGCTTTGTAACCGAGAGGGATAGCACTCGGTGCCGCGATTTGTTTACACAATGTAGCTTTCCCTTTCGTTGTACGGGTGTGTGCGTAAGCATCTGGCGGGTGCGGTGGCAGCGCGCGCGTGTAGTGGTGTCGCCCCCACAAGTCACAGCGAAGCACCCCGCTCGGTCGGCGCTCCTCGGCTCCCGTCGGCTCTCCTCGGCGCTCCTCGGCGCTCGGGTGACACGGGGTAGCGGCGCTCCGTGCGCCTGTGTGCGTGACCCAGTCGAATAAATTTAATGTAATACACACAAACATATTGGTGGCACGGCGTGTCATTTTTACGCTTGTGTTGTCGCTACTTGGGGTTCTTTATGCGGTGCGATGATATTATTATTCTGACGATTACGGCATCCTTTATGCTTACAATAAAATAATTAATAAGGGATGAAGTGTACGTTGGCGAGCAGTTAGTGATCGGTATCAGGCTATTCACCGTCATTCACGCTTTTAAAGGTTAACATGAAGTTTGTTTAATCAATGGACTTATTTTTAATTGTTTTATAAGTTTCATTTTAATAGCATTCATAAAGTTATTTGTTAAAGAGTTATTCTCTGTTGTAATATTCACTATGAAATCATCAATGTTAATCAAATTATTTTTCCCTTACCATTTATATAAAACTAATGCAAATTAATGAATATAGTAGCACTTTTAAATCGGCATAGTAATACAAAACAAAAACATACTAACGATTCTACAAAGAAAAATCAGGCAAGGCTCTAATAGTTGCTCTTTTAAAATAAAACAAAGGTATCTTCTTTACTATACAAACATTCTAATAGTAAAAACGTTTGTATAGTAAAGAAGTTTTTTTGAAAGCGTAATAGACACCATGAATGAAGCACGGCGGCGCGGCGCGGCGTGGGCATCGCGATTAGCTGCTAGTGACGTCAAGATTACTTATCGATAAATTACGCTTTCCGGTCTTTACAGATACGCTTCAACAAAACACATACCGAAATATTTTGATCCAATGCAACGCTGAACCCGACACTAAACGGATATATAGACGCTTGCATACATAAATGCTTAATTTTCGTTTTGCACTCCATTGTTTAAGCACGTAATTAGCAGACGGCGTGTTTTTTCTGCGCAGCCGATGACGGAACAGTTGACAAGGCGTTCAACCCCCGTTCAGCTTAACAATTACGCGCCGGGGTTCATTGTGACAGGACCCTACCTCAACCATTGTGGATACGATACGCGACCAATATACAAAAACTCTCTAATAGTCTGTCAAACACTCTTTTGTCCATACTTTCCGCCTGTACCGGGGAGACGTGGGGAAGGTCAAGTTAAAATAGATTTCGGTATACAAATATTATTATCCAGCCTGTTCACAAATATCAATAACGTATTACCAGCCCTAAGGCCAGATTTAAAAAGTTAATAACTTCGGTAAGTTATGACTTATTTAGTGTTGATTTATTAGTTATCTCATTTACTAAATAAATAAATTTAACACCATTGTTCGAAATTTATGAATGCCGAAGTAATAAAAATAGAATAAGGAAATTAGGTGTTGTTGCTAAGTATTGCTAGAGGGCGTTACCAATACTAATGAGTCGGGGTTTCCAATAATAGACATTTATTAATGCCTTTTTTCGTTTTAACTTATTGACATCACTAAAACTCCTTTCCCACAGAAAATATTTATAAGTTTATTAAGTAACTGACACCTTTTTTATATTATTATTTAAAAGAGTTTTAATTGAAATTTTGTACCTTAGTATTAAAGCATTATATAATCAGACGATTAGACTTTTTTATGATTATCCACTGCTTTACATTATAATATTAAATTTTGTGGTTAAAATTTTTTATAGATGAAAAATAAAGATAATGTTAAAAACGTAAGTAGCTTGAATAATATTCTCGACCTGGGTATAAACATTCGCTTTCACTCGAAACGTTAGTTATGGCAAACTAAATACAGATCTAAGTGAAGTCTAAAGAGACAATATCTCGGGCGTTAAAAGGCCGAGCGGGGAGGGAGCCACCCTCGCTGCGAAATTACTACATTTGAAGGGAACAACTTTTTATGAGAAATAAGCCGCCGCTATGAATCTCGAATTATAATCGACTGGTGTGAGCGCATTGGACGCGATGTTTTTATCGATTTAACAACGTTACACCGATTCGTTTCAATTTGTTATTTGCCATCTAATTGTTGTTTTTCAATTGTTATCTAACATAAAAAATGTAATATTTAACAGTTTAAACATTAAACATGCCTAGGCAATATAAACTCAGGATACAATTTAATTTTTTTTCTATCACTTTCGACTTAATCGGAGTAATTGCTACTCTTACATACCAGTACTCGCTTTTACACCACCTAGCATATTGCATACATTAACAAATTAATATTACAATTACTCGCTTTGTCTAAAAATCGCTTAATAAAACAGTTATGTCAGATGCAACAAAGAAAAAAATAGTTTTTCATGAATCGTACAGCGCAGCGTGAAAAGTGCCAATCGACTGAATCCCGTTAGAGGTGAATGCGTCTCTTTTATTTATACGCTTGATATCCCGACACGACGATTCGGATTTATAATCGAATTGTTTGAAATGGAACTCATACGCGAGCTCTGACTTTTAGACAATTTGAATCACAAATATAATTACTATCTTATATTAATAGATACATAATACTATGCTCTGTTTATCAGTGTAATTTTCCATCGTGCTTAATATGATCATAAAAGTATTTAAACAGATGTATTTAAACGTATTTACCCAATTATAAACCTTGACATTATAATATGTAGTTCCTCATTAGAAGACCACATTTTTCCCTTTATTAACAGAATATTATTATTTAATATTTCAAACTAGATCTGATCTCGTTTATGTCAAGTGACATTTAAATACAACATACTCGCACATAGAAATTGTGACATAATACGCTAGTACTGGTTACATCGAACAGATGAATTCGTAATAGGTAGAAATGTAGCATTACATAACACGTGCGTGAGATATCCCTGTGGGCGGCTGGAACGGAATGTAGGAGGAAAGCTGGCGGCCTTGACACCACAATATTTGGTACGCTTAGCTAAACAACCCCACCTCGAATAGCTTCCACGTCTACAATGCCGCAGCGAGTGTCTCGGGCCCATCCCGAGCGCTCGCCACGGCGCCGCGGCGAGGCTGTGACGTAACCGTAACGACACGGTCGTCCGCGCCGTCCTGCGAGAGAGCTTACGACTTACGAGCACACGCCCCGTGCCCACTGCGCACTGCGCGCTGCGCGGGCGCATCCGTCCGACGGGATGTTATGACGTGCCCGCGCGTGCGATGCGATACACCGTACACGACACACTCATATGACTTGTCTAGTGAGTTTTTTAATCAATCGTCGTGAAAGCGTTCGAGATGTAATGAACGGATATTGTTTTAACAAAATTCAGGTACGGTTGCGAAAAAAGAGAAAGCTAACGGACGATTAAAAATGACCCACGTGAATGTATTCGTGCGGACAATATTTTAAAACAAAATGTCACACGCTTTCCACGGGTGTCTGCCCCCTCGCCGGGGACGGGGCCGGGGCGGCCGGGGGACGCCTCCCCGTTTCAGCCGGTGGGGTGTCATTGTGGACTGTGGTGTCGTAACTCCGCGAACTTTTTAATTTACAATTAGGTAGCTTCCCATTTCTCTGCCCTATTTAGCTCACGTTTTTCCGGTAGCCACAGCCGTAGATAGTAATTAAAATTTATTTATCGCGTTACTCTGCAAACATTAACTCTTTGAAGATATTGCTAAAGAAGCCGTGCTGTTTAATATTAACGGTTTTCCCTCGCTGGGCGCGGGCGGTAGTTCTTGAGCAAGTTAAAATTAATTTATTTGTTTTTATATACAACCCGCTTCGTGTTGTTTTGGTCTGAATTAAAGAGATTAGATTTTCTTTTGATATGCTTCGTTTTGAAAGTATCTCTTAACCACAGTTTTGTTGAATATATGTTCTTATTCGTTATAAAGAAAACAATATTTCTAATAATGAATTTCTTATGTAAGTTGGAATGTTTTGCAAACAAATAAAGGGCACCCTTTCAAGCGGGTGTTACGGCGATCGCTTATTGTGACACTATGAACAACTAATTAACTTGTTTCAACAACACTCCGGACGTATACCACTTTTTGTCATTCACGACAAAGGAATTATCTCTACGGGTAACGTTTGAATGACTTGTTAACGAATTTTAACTTTCAAAGGGATTCAATTGGCCATGCTGTGCGTACTCATTGTCGTTTATCTGTTGTTTTTAACACAAACAACACGTGACAGAACGAATAAGCCGGTTAATAAATAGCTACACCGTTTGGCTTGTAGAGTATATTAGATTGAAAACTTTTTATAGAACGCATTATACAAAGAAAGAAACTATTTATAGCAACACGAGGGCGATCACTGGGTTTCTATTCGTAAACTTATAAAGTTATTTCAGTCTTTTCACTGTACTACGTACCTATTACAAAACATTTCCTGCTTTTAGTTTGATTTTTAACGTTGCTTAAATAAGCATTTTAAAAACATCAATTAAAATTATTTTTCTAAACTTTAACACATCGTTTCGCTTTTCGTGTACCTATAACAATGAATATCTATTGTTTCTTATTTAATGTCAAGGCTAAAATTACTTTATTGAAGCCTCAAATGAAATATTTTGCTACTTAGGTCACTAAATCTTGATATTATCCTGAAAGAAATGGATGTGTGGGTTTCAATTTCACAGTCAATAGTGGTCTACTGGTTTCATATCCCAAGGGACAATTCCTCTTTTGGGATAATATATCGCCTTTATATTTATTTGACTATAAGTAAAAATTGACTTTGAATTTAGTTATGTTCCTATATAAATACAATGTAAAGAAAATTCTATTTATTGAGAAGAATTATTTTGTGCTACGTGGTTCTGTTTGTTTCAAATATTGAAATAATATAAAGCAGTCACAAACAATAACAATAACGAAATTTGTCACTTTATAATATCAATATGGTATAGTATATATATATGTATACCTTATGGTATAGTATATATGTATAGTATGCATATTGATTAGACTACAATTTCAAAACGTTCTCACAGTGACATAAAGAGGGCCTATTTGGAACTAAGTCCCGTTAGAAGGATCCTTACCAACTTGCCACAAAAACTCCTTTCAAAACAAACCGACACCCTTAACAGTAGACAAAAAATTAAAGCAGAAAGAAAGGATCACCAAATTGTTATGACCGACGTTGGAATGTTCTTACATCCCTTAGCCATATACAAGTCAAGTATTCAATTATTGTCACGTAAATATTGCAATAAAACATATTTGCTTTACTAACATTGCATTATATATGGTAGTTATGGTTACTAGAACTATGTACGGACAGAAATAATTAGGTATAAAGTTCATCTTTATGAATGAAGTGTGTACTGTAACAGAAGACAAACGTGTTCAAAACACTTTTAAGGCGCCATTACGTAATTCAATTAATTTAACGTCCTCTCCTGAATTAACTACCTATATCATTTTTCAAATCTGAGCGTTATTTTTAAATCGGCGTTCACTATGACCGATACGCCTCTAGAATATTCCATTCTAATTTGATCGTAAAAAACTTTTACCTGCTGTTAAATAACGGAAAGGAACATTGCCACGTGCGACCGAGCTGCAGCTTGAGCTACAAATGTGCCGATGGTTCGACCTCTTTTTTATTTCACAGGCCATCTTCACTATAACAAGGCTTAAGATGCGCCGACATCCTATGTTCTGTTTATTACAAAACAATTGTCAAAATGCCTACTACCTGCGATTATTCAATAGACATCAATTATTATGAACCGGGCCTTTGCCTAGGAACACGCTCAATCTTTATATTTAAAACTTGAGTTTGTAGGTGTTGACGTTTGAAGAACAATATAATAGTTAGTTCGTTGATTTATTATTACCTCCGACCGTGTGCACGCCTCGCTGACCGGACACTTTAAATGGTTTTAATTTGCTTTAATTTAAACAATTAAATTAAGGTTTACGAACGTTAATATATTTTCATGCATGTTAACGCGATATAAAGCCGTAATCTTATATTATAAAATTGTAAGAAAGTTAACAAGTCGGCAGTAAAATAATTGATTAATAGATAAGATGGGTTACATTATCTAGTACTGGAAATTGATAAATTACTTTTACAATTGTTGTTAATTAAAACTCTTCAGTGGCATTTCTATTGTCGTACAATTCACGAAGTCGACGAGGGTTTCTTTTAACAATGGTATTACGAAGAAAAATATCTTGAAACGTAGATAGTCCAGGGCGGTGAAATGAGTTGCCCTTAGCCTGCGAGGGTATGAGGCGTTCGAAATTCACGATTGGCGCAAAACGAAAAATCTTCTACATATTTAATACGATCCGACAAATTTTGTGTTCTTTATTTATACTATGACTACTGCTCATTTGATTAGACTAATGGTCATTATACCTAAGTAAGCTCTTAAACTTAAGAGTGTCAATACACTCGTAATACTAATGTATTAAATAATACAATTGTTGATGGGTTACCAACAACAATCCCTTACTTCTATCACGAATGATCGATTTTATTATAACACTTTAAAAACCTTTTTGATCTATATTTTGAACGTACACTTTAAATATTAAAACATTACATATAAAAATATCGTTTTATAAATACATAGTCCGCTGTAAGGCGTTGTCGTCTCTCGTCGCTTGCGCCAAGCTCCCGAAGAGCCCAGTTAGATGGGACTCTCCCGCTCTGCCATAAATCTTAGGACCCTCGACCGCCACCCGCTCTCCGAAAATATCTATAAATACCTTTCTCTTATATACGTAACATATTTCAAATAATAACGGGTCGAACGGAATGCCAAGGTGTGACGAGCATTCAAGACGTGAACCAAATAATGTTTTATTTAATTACAGCTGCAGTAAAGATAAAATCAAAATCCGCGTAATGTATAAAATATAGATAACATTCGAAATATTTATAAATATTAAAGAGTTGGTCTATCAAACCACTTTTATGATCCTACGTACGATTCCATTTGTAACTGCTTAGGTTTAAATATTAAATTAGAATGTGAAAAGCTTTTTAAAAGTATCATTTAATTTCAAACAAAAACACACTGAACTTGCTATTATTTTTAAGAACGACGTTGTCGCATAAGCTGGATTAAATAAATAAAATATAACGGTCTAAATTACACGCATAACAATAAAATTACTGGTTACACATTACGACCGTAAAATAAATTCACTTGACACAAATATATCACAGTTTTTATTTAAACAAATAAATATGTAGTCTAAAATTCTGAAACGCATTCGAGTTGCCTTTCACAGTGAAAAAGAGCAAAAATCGCTTCACCTGAAAAATCAATTTATTTATATGTAAACTGTATGCGTTGCTTTTTGTCGGAAAGGCAGCTTTGCGCAGATACGAATATCATAG
Organism: Eurema mandarina; assembly: GCA_018238005.1. Classification (NCBI taxonomy): domain Eukaryota; kingdom Metazoa; phylum Arthropoda; class Insecta; order Lepidoptera; family Pieridae; genus Eurema; species Eurema mandarina. The sequence continues at coordinate 10,826 of DWAJ01004118.1, forward strand.
AGCGCCCCCACCCTCCCGCCGCAGCGCCCTCCCCAACTCTCGGCTTGACACATTGCTATCGCCGCTTACTTGCTACTCATTTTTAATACCCAGAAATCAGAATATTAAATGAACCGATAAACGGAGAAGTTCAGATCAAATACGCCTATAAGTTGTACATTTCAGTGAATTATTCCTTTTTGGAATAAGTATTTGATCGAATATGAATTAGATAAGGGGGTATTTTTTTGTAAAATATATTCGAGTATTGCAAACTGTAAAGATCTTTGTGACATTGTTGACATTATAAAGAATAGTTCCCTTAGCATAGGTACATAATTAACATGCTCATTCGAATGATTCATTATATTAAATAGTTTATAACTATATACCACGGTTTACCGACAGAATACCCGATCTCATTTTCAGGCAATTTTCATATTTAGAATCGTTTCAGTAGAAAGAGTGAGAATATACCCTCAAACTTACCTTACATACAAAATTTAACTCATCATAGACATTATATATCACGTCCATCAACTATTACAATATTTGGTAGTAACATTGGGAGTATAGTTAATCATATTTCAAAGAAGCGAAGTATCTTGTTATAAAACAATCTATAAACATACTTCGTCCTTGATAGTTACAAACAATTGCACTTCTCGCTTGAGCGTTACATACGGATCCTATAGCCTTGGGCGGCTTACGGAATCCGTTATACATCGGAATCCAGACCATGGCCTCTGGAATTGTTCTAAACTCCAAAACTCAGGTGTTTCGTCGTCAGCCTTGATTCTAATTCGCGACGGTCGCACTGACACGGTTACATACGCTGACTCAATCCACACGTGACGAGCGCCATCCTTGAAACACATCGAGTGTTTATCGACTACACTTAGACGCGCATACATGAATTAGTCGATTATTAAATTAGATCTACTCGCTGTCGAGTAGGTTTTTTTCTCCTATTCACACGACACTCGACGTGAGGTGGCTGATGGCTCGCCATACTTGTCGTAATGCGAATAAATTATAATAAATTTGTAGACGATATAACTTAGTACTAATATAGAAGGTAGTGTGTTTGAATGATGAATTTAATTATGTTTAACGTTATGGTACAACAGCAAAAGTGATCAAAACTGGGTAGACTTTCTTATGGAGGTATTCTTCACAAATTAGGACACGAGGTATTAATACATTAAGTGCTACAAACAATTGATGCTAAGTGTGTGACTGTTTATTGTATTGGATGTTGCGTCAAAGCCGTTGGTCAATAACGGAAGTCGAGAGCAAATGACGTAATTTTCCTTCAACTCTGCAACAATAGATTTGTAACTAGTTCTAGTCGTTTCAATAGCAGTAAATAGTATTAACATGCTATTAATATACATTGGCTGGAATCTAATTGTGTTGACGGTATTGTAATTCGTTAGAAGCAGTTAAAATCAATGATTTTATATAATAGATATAGATATACAAGAAAGAAAGAGATAGTTAGTTTTGTCAGTAGCGCGTGAATGCACCGGCAAGCAATCACCTAAAGGTAAGACGTCCTAATAAGGATGTTTTTGCGTCTTCAAAATTTTGCGCATATAACATATCTATTTAATCTATACTAATATATAAAGCTGAAGAGTTTGTTTGTTTGTTTGTTTGAACGCGCTAATCTCAGAAACTACTGGTTCGAATTGAAAAATTCTTTTTTTATTGAATAGACAATTTATCGAGGAAGGCTTTAAGCTATATAATCAAGCATAACACCACGCTGCGTCTAATAGGAGCGAAGAAATAATGGAAAAAGAGATCGACGGGGACGAAGTCGTGAGCAACGGCTAGTGTATCATTCATTATAATATAACGAATACATGTGTCGAGACAGTTGGTTTGTTTTCCGGAAACGTTGTTGACGTTTGATTTATAACATTCTCATTCGAATTATAAATTCGTGGCAGTCAGGAAAATGCTTAAAAAAAGAAAGTCAAAATCGTTCCAGTTTCTTATCAGTATATAAGCTGTGGGGAGTTTGTCGGAAGCGATCCGCACGCGCCGGAACTGACGTCACCAGGTCACGGACCCCGGCTCGATTGCCAAAGATGTTAGCAACACCTCGTACAATGGACTAACACCTAGACTCTATATTCAAACATTGCTACACATTGTTCACAGCCAGTGGACAATTGCGTTATGATCTGATCTTAGCGTTTAGGACACCTGTGTTATTAGTAAGCAGCATAACTCACAAAATAATAATCTATACTAGTCTATAATCCATATTAATATTATAAAGAAGTAAAGTTTGTGTGTTTGTTAAATTGTAAGGGGTAATCTCGGGATCTACTGAACCGATTTTAAAAAATCTTTCACCAATAGAAAGCAATATTATTGCGGAGTATCATAAAAAAGGAAAAGGATAATTAATATTATGCCCAACGAAGTTGACACGGGTCAGTATAAGTATAGGTACCTTCTCTTTGTTATAATATACAATATATTTAAGATATACGTACTAATGTATAAATTAGCTGTTATAAAATAATTATTAGTTTTAATCTAAAATGTCTTGATTACCTAGACCATTCATACATCCTTGAAAAACTGAATATTAATTGTGACGAGAACAAGAAATAGTCTGTTATTATTTATTTATTTAAAATAATAGGTACATTATTTCTTGATTCACTTCATTATTGTAATC